>VACF01001209.1:0-17648 GCA_006891605.1 Pleurozium schreberi
GATGTTAGAAAAAAATGAACTAAACTAAATTAAATTTTAAATTAAATCACTCTAATTAGATTTAATACTTCTATTACTAATTTTCATAGATAGGCTTTGTATAAAATATAATTCATTCCTACAAGATTTTACAATCATTAACATTTTAAGACCAAATTTTGTTGTAATGTTTTTTCATGCAAAAATATTAAATACAATTTTTTATTTCAAATATTGATGACTAATATTTTGTAGTTCATTTTGAAATTACAGCATTTTGAATTGAAGATGCATGCTTTAAGCTTGGCATATTTTTAAATTTTTATTATAATTTTTTACTATAATTTTTTTAATTAGTTTTTATTAATCACATATAAGTCTCTTAAAAAAAAGTTAAGGGTAATTTTGGATGATTATAAATTAAACTCTCCTTTACAAATATTCATTCTTGGGATTTTCCAAAATTTCAAAGTTGAATGTTGAAGCATTTAAGATTTAAAATTGCACGTATGCTATATTGTATTGTGTAAGAAGATGCTTCTTTTTATTTTAATTTATTCAGAAATAATTCTAACTTTTACTTCTTTTTTATATATATGTCGTGTAATTGGTTAATTATAATAAAACCATTAGAATAATCATCTAAATTAATTATGTAATTTTAATTCAAACACCTCTTTAATAACTTTATGTGAAGTTTAATAGTTCAAAATGGAAAACTGTATTCTTCTTCATATTATTATTTTTTGGGAATTGATTTGATTTGATTTAAATATATATTTTTTTAAATACTTTGCTCTCTACTTTTGTATATTATAGAGAAAGAATATCATATTCAATATATTTAGATTAATGAGATATACTACTATGTAATTATAAAGGTTCTTTTATTCTTAAAAGATCTTTCTAGAAGTGATTTTCTAACATCTAAATGTAAATAAATAATACTTATATTGTAATTTTTAAGAGATATAAGGTSAGATAATTCAAATATATTTTCATCAAAAATATTCATTTGTTCATTTATTTATTTTTATATAATGAAACATGCAACATGTCATTTTTACTAATTTAGATTTCAAAATCCCTTTTTCTTCAAGCAAATGGAATCTATTTAAAATCCTATCAATTTCCACAAATATAAGTATCATATGTAACACATGTTTTAGAATATAATTATTGTTGTAAAGCTTGTACACTTAAAATGAAAAGTTTTAATATTTTAGACCAATGATTTTTTTTAAAGGATTTGATTTAAAATATAATAGTATGCATAGAAGTAGGTTTTCACTTAAATGAGGTCTTTTAAGCATTTTGAGGTAGCAAAAATACAAAATATAGTTTACATTTATTTACTAAATAATTTAAGTTTTTTCCTAATAATTTTGAGATGCATGATCTACTATACAAAGAAGGAAACAACTCTATTATGAAGTTAATAAAAATTACTAAGAAAGTGCTGACAACAAAAGAGGAAGGTATGTTATTATTATTTATCATTTACCATTCATGCATGAATTAAAAAAAATCTATTGAAAAACAAGAAATGATAATTTTACACGATAATGTAAATTTAAATTTAATTTAAATTGAAAACAATTCCAATTTTGAATACTAGGCCTTTAAAAGTGGAGAGAATTTTTTTAGAAAGGAMTATTTGATTCTTGWGTTGTACTAATCAATTTGGATTCATAGTCAGCATATCTGACTATTTTAGTTCTCTTAGATTGAATTTAAAAGGAAGTATTTAAATTTTGAATTGAAAATTTATTAAATCTTACTAAAATCATCAAGTCAAGTCAAAAAGCCATTATCTTCTCAATTTGACTAGAAATAGATTTATACCCACATGCTTATGAAGCTAATCTATACTATGCTTTATAGTTTTGAGGCAATGGTAACTACATGTGGCAAGGCCAACTAGACATAAGGAACTCAATTTTGGAAGGCTTAGCTACGTTCACTTATGTAGGACGATTTATGGAAAATTCCAAGGTTTTACTACAAAAATCCTTAGCATAGGAAGCCAAATTTGGAATAYTGAGTTTAGTTGCAATTGACTTTCTGATTGCAGATAATTCTTGAAAATGGAGTAAAGTTTGCCTTCTATTTGATGTTTGGTTAGACTTTTTCTACTTGGAGAAGTGACATTGCATTAATACAACTTACATCTAAAGTAACAGTGAAGTGAGAAAGTTTTGCATTGATTCTAATGTATTGAAGCATGAAGATCCAAGTAAACTTCAAAATCTACACCTAAAATATGAGCATGATAGAGAAAAAAATGCATGAAAAATAGAAGGGCTCTATTAGAAGTTGTTGGATAATATTATGAATTTACCATGTTGTGTGCTCATTGTATCCTATTTTTAAAACATGTGTTGTGTTTAATTTATGAAAGATCCTACTATCAATCATTAGTGTTGTTCACATACGAAATTTGAAAGTGAGATTCTCTTTATTTTTTGTCCAAAATTCTCTACTTCCATTGTGATGCACTTTCTCTTATGTTTTATTAGAAACATAGGTTATGTTGTTAATTCTTCATCCAAACTCTTGTCAAATTTTGCTTCATTGCAATAAGTAATGATAATAGATGTACMTGTGCCTACCTTACAACTCCAAATTAAGTCCTAGTTAAATAACCTCTACCATGAACCAAATTGCAAAATTCCTAGTATTTTTGTATACACACTTCAAAGAACACAAGACTTATCAATATCTTGCCTTGAGTTGAATCARTTAGAATAGATGTTGATCATGCACCTAAATTAGAACCCCTAATTAGTGCAACTCCTAATTGCCTCACAAACATTTTACAATATTCATCCAAATCATTTCATCCCAAAGCATAATCGTCTATAAAATGCCYAARCATCAAATACTTTTGAGCAATYAAAGGAAACCCGATAACAATGCACTCACTAATCCATTAGTCTACAAAAAGTATGAAGTTCAACAACTTCTGCTATGAAAGTGCAACACTACCACCAGCTTTTGAAACTTTGATAAATACATCTTCTAGCGTGGTGTCAGTAAGTCCCCAAGCTTGAATGTTCAAGCATTGCTTTGCTTGCTCCATTTTCARGAACACGTCTGCAACGCTAACTTCAGTCTTTGGTAACTCAAACTTTTGTGTGCCASCAAGACTATAGACTTTCTTTGCATTYTTAGACAAGTTGTTAGCCAAGTCAATCACTTCTTTTTCTTTTTCTTGTGGTGTTGTGATTGTCAACACRTATAGGCCTCCAAATCTCGCTCGAAGCTATAACAAACATAGTGATGAGATCAAAGGTGTTTAGTCCATGAGGATTTAGRCAAATTTCTTTGTCTTGTTTTTCTTTCTGTACCTTCTCATAAGTTATTATTGACTTGAAACAACATTTKGGCATAMATTAGATTTGTAAATRTTTATTTAGATAATTATTAAAAGACACAATATAAATCACCTCTTTTGCGTTACCAATGCATTGGAGCTCCCCATTCACAAAAATACCCACTCGATCACACAATGCTTCCGCCTCCTCCATAGAATGAGCTAGAATGGCATTCAATAAATAAGTACATAGACATATATATATTCTACATTGTTTAATAAAAAGTAATGATTCAAGATTCTCAAAACCTAAAGCTTTGAACATAGGTGAAGCAAAATCTAATCCAGAATGACATGGTATTTGAATCCATTTTTTTTTGCCTAAATTAAAGCAAAAATGAAAAATATAACCACTTTTAACCCCTAAAAGACCAAGTGTCCGTTCAAAAGTACGCAAGAAATCTTGGGTAGATTCCCACAAAGTCATTTTGGGTCAGATGTTCATGAAATTTGGATACAATGTGTAACATGTACCCCCTTTTAGAAAATCTAATTTTTTTACAATTGGATGTGCGGATCAAAAGTTATGCTACCTTGAACTTTGCAGGCAACTTTGGGCAATATGTACAAAACTCTTCCTATAATTTTGAAATTTGGCGAGTATGTAGCTTACATGATACAAGATGAAAATTTCAAAACAAATAACCATGTACAGTGTAAAAGCTCATTCTAGAAGGAGTTAAAGTTTCCAGGCCTTGTCGGGCAAGGTTGGAAAAAATCTTTTTCACCTAACTTCAAACATTATAATCTTTCAATCCGTGCAGTCAAAGTCAAAGTTTCTGAAATTGTTTCCACACATTTCCAAAGAAGTGTAGTACAACTATGCATGGTTGAATTTTGAAAACAAACTTTTTTTTTCATTTTTTTCTATAACAAGTATAGATATATCTAATAAAAAAATATCACAATTATAAAATAAAGGCACATGATGAGATTGGTTCAAAACTTACAGGAAATAAAAATCCCAAAACCCACATGTAGAAATGAGGACCAAGTAGTGATGAGAAATCAAGCCGAAGTTGCATGGAGGATTTGGGCATTTCCCTTTCAAAAAGTAATGGTAATTGAGCGCTTGAACCCACCAAAAAGCGCAAATAAGCTTGTGAAGCCTACAAATTTTAGATGGCTCCAACTCATGATACATTCATTCTAATTCAAAGCAAATAAAGAAAACATCTACACATGCTAATCTTCAAAATCATGCCCATTGCATTACATCACTACAAACAAATCCAATGAAAACATCTAATGTTGTCAACAGTGCCTTTTAAATCAAGGTTTTCCATTTGATCTCAATCTTTATAATTTTTACAAATAGGAGGCTTGAAACCTAACTTCAATTTGTGTTGCTTCAAAATAACATTTAAGACTAGACGGAAAAAAAGACTCACCATATTTAGAGCCCGAGATACTCGAATGAGATTTGGAGGTTCATGGGCTGTTTGGTTGCTAAATGTTGCGTTGAACCAAACGTCCACATCAAATATAGATGCATTGGACCTTCCAAAGTCATAAGCTGCAATAACTCAAGCAAAAACAACATGTTGAAGCCATTTGAACCTAAAGATATACATTGCTTAAGTTGTAGTTTGTGAAGGATTGCAAATATCAACATGTTACAATCAACTTACCCACTGGAAATTCATTTATTTCTTTAGCAGCATTGCCTTTTCGAAAACCTCGATAAAGTTCATCATTAATAGTGGTAGCACTACTTAACCATAATGTTGAGGTTGGTACACATTCAAATGCTGCACATGTCCACAAAATAAATTTCTCAATACATGTCATAGAATCTTTAAAACATTTTTTGAAGGCTAATAGATTTATTTATAATTTAGAGAATAATATCAATGAAGAACATTTGCTACTCTTCCATTAGATTATACCTTTATGTATTGGTGGACCTGCCGCACTTGGAATTAATAAGGTGAAGGCTGGAATAAAACAAGTATTTTGAAGGAGTTGAATTGGGGTCCGTTTTACAAATGCCGACTCAACTAAAAGGGTATCCCATGGATGTGCATCCGTACCCTAAACATTAATCAATTTGGGACAAAATTATTTTTCATGACTACAAACATGAGATACATTTCACTAGAGGTAGGTCTCTACAACACAACATCTTGTAGACATATTTGCAGCRAGATTATATARTAATGATTTTAAGCATATGGTGGACTCAATTCAACCTTAATCATGATGTGAATTGATAAGACTTTTAATAATCATTTTCAATCATTTTATCAAGTGAAAATGTGCAATATCACTTACCGCTACTACYGATGCAAGAGARTATAGAGGGTCATTGCCATTTATCGAACCACCAATCAACAAGTAACCTGCCAAGGCTGTGACAAAGAATATTGATATAAGATATATTTTTGGTATATTGTAAATTTTCAAATTCTAACATTAGTTGATTTGATTGAAGAGCTTAACAAAATCATTATTGCCTAATGWAAAAATCATTAAGAAGAAAAACAATTGYARGAGATTTAGAGATCTTTGTAGTAGAACTATCAATTATAAACAAAGATTGTTTAGAGTCCTACAAGTAATTCATTAATCAAAACAATTTTCTTTTCTTTGTTGGAGACAATCTTGGATCAAGTTCAAATTGACATGATTTCAAATGGCCAAAGACTTTAATATGGGAGTTTAGTGGAAAAAATATCCTTCAAAAAATTCAATTACATATGATAGCCTTTTATCTACTGACAAAGTAAAAAATGTACAGAAGCAATACATTTGAATGATAAGAAAAATATAATATTAAGTGCAATAGTGAGAACAACTTAATCACCACATACTGTCAGCCAAAGTTTTGTTGGATGCTGTATAAAGGATGGTACATCCACAATCTCCATCATCTCGACATGATTCATCTTGTAGTTCGGGTGAACCGGCATTTCTGATAGCACGGTACTCTGGGCGCGGCACTTGTAAGATAGCAGGCCAACTTTGCGGATATGGTACCTCGCAAAATTCTACTTGATCTTGGTCTGAATAATTAACACCGCAAAGCTTAGTGCACCCAGTTGCATTTATTGGCATACACTTACACCCACATTGGAATTCACTACCCAAAAGATGGTTCACAACTGCTTGGATAACAACAAGAAGTATGCAGAGGGTAATTGGGAAGCAGACCATGCAACTATTAGTCTTCCAGTTTCTTTTCTGTAGAATCAAGCCTAAAACACAAGTTAGGCATTTGACATTTGACATCCTAATTTAGTTAATATTCTTATATACAACTCAATTTTCTTATGATAATAATTTGAATCTCATCAATTCAAATACATCTTTTAAAGCCTTGCTGAACATAAAGGAAAAGATTGGAATCTTTTGAACAATCAATCAAAAGTACAAAACAAGACAAAAAAAACTCATGGAGTAGAGTATARTAGAAAACATAAGCAAAGAACTAAATCTTAAAATGTTTTAGAAAAAACACATTTTATATTTGATCACCTAATTATAAATAAAACGATTAGTATCAAATTCCATATCCAATGTACAACACTAGAAAATTATGGAGTATGCTCTATAAAAGCACGAGCTAAAGAATCACATCTTAATGAGCTATTGGTCTTTATTACTTCTAATATTAAAGCTTATGAGGAGCTTGAATTAAAAGAGTGCTGAGAAATATAATCGATCTTTCAAGCAAATTGCCACTACATCAAGGTCACATTCTTAAGCACCCATATATGTGGGTTGGCTCACATTGCAACCGTATGTAGATACCAACACATATATTATCTCAACTTAGTATACCACAGAAAAATAGTTTCCACAATGAATGTAAGTCCAAAAGAACTACAAAAGGATTGTTTTGCAGTCATTGTGGACAAGTTATGTATATCCATGTTTTTTTGTAGTGGTATTTCGCTTTCGCTCCCAACTRTAATGGCAACATGGAGATTTTTGAAGTACCTGTGAACCATGGATGAGTGTTTTGTTTGCAAGAGTGCATGACTTGTTTATATGAATTCTAGGAGTTTGCAAAAGTATAGGATTAACTTAGTACATTCATGCACATAAACAGTTTGTTGTTGTTAGATGTGTGTAAACTGCATAAACTTGTGATTKTACATRTCWTCRATTTTGCGAGGGTTGACTTTTGCAAGTTTTGCTAGAATTAATGGTTGGCTTTTCCCTTTCAATGAACTCTTTCGGAAGGCTCACTTTTCTTGTAAATGTGTCTAGTAGGTTTTTTTGTAATTGCAATAGTGCTTCATTTTTGTAATTTTGTCCAACGTGTCTTAGTAATTGTGTTATGGACCACTACAAGAGAAAAGGGTGTTTTAAGTGAGTTTTTAAGTATAGTCCTAGATACAAGATTTTAAGTAATGACCTATAAGGAGATTTTCAGGAGAAACTTACTAGAAATACATGTGTTTTTAGTAAATTTTTACTGAAAATCTCCTTACATGTCATTACTTAAAATCTTGTGTCTAGGACTATACTTAAAAACTCACTTAAAACACCTTTTTCTCTTGTAATGCGATGTGATGTGTTCATCTTCATATTCTTTTTTATTCTTTTTTTCTAAACACAACATTTGTTGTGTGTGTTCAATGTGTTGTTTGGATTTTTTGATCATTTACTGCAAAGTTGGAATAAGACAACCATGAACAAAACTCTTAAATAAATATTTTGTACAAAAAAGGATTTAAGCAAGCAATAGCCTCACTTCTTCACTTAAATTGATGGTATTAGACAATTAAAAAGAATCGGATAGACTAAAATCTTGAAATGAGAAATAAAGTTTCCTCCCTTAATACCCTTTGGACACGTGTATATGTGAAAATTACTTGGTAATCTTCTCCCGGGTTACATGTAGACCCAACACAAATGTGATGTCATAATTTAACAAGTCTAAAAAGGTGTTATTCAATAACTACGAACCTTTAATGTATTACTAGTCAAATTATTAAATAAAAAAATAATATCATATAATTATTTTTATAATTTTATAATTTTAGTGTTTGTATTTACATTTGCTAATATTATATAAATGATCTTATAGTGTTAAAATAATTATGTAAAAATTACGTCATATTTTTTATAATAAAAATAAAAATATTATACATTATTTTATACTTGAAAAAATCATGAACATTTATATACACATGTATCTAAAGGATATTATACAACACCCTATAAATAATGCCCTAAACTTCTAAAAGATCGAGGCATTTTTTTTGCAAAAAACACTCAAAACTGTCATTTTTATAGCACAGAGTAAAAGAATTTGAGAATTGTTTTTTTGCACATCTAACCATAGGACCTTACACCTAACTGGTACAAGGATATGTGGTAAAAAATTCAAATTTTTTGACAGCATGGGTTGCATGATATCTGCTTTTAAAGTGAAAAAAAACAAGTTTTTTAGGACATTGCGGGCTTAGACTATTTGACTTTGAACCTTCTTAACTTTAATTTTTGCACTACATGGTTTAGAGCTTTAAATCTTTAAGGTGGAGAATTGAGTTGAGAGTCTATTAAAAAACTAAAAAAACTTAAAAAACTAAAAAAAATTAAAAAGCATAAATTTTAGTCTTTAAAAAATTGTTAAGTAGAAGTAGGTACAAGATCAAAAGAAAATCTAAATTATTAATATCTTCAAGATGGAATTAAAACGCACTAATCCCAATGGTGAGATTGTTCTAGCAAGCAAAATAAACCATGTGTAATTTTTTTTTTAAATTGTAAAAATTGAATTCATAAACAAATCCTACAACTTATTTTTTCAAAAAAATGCTTAGATTGCCCAAAAAACAAGATTGTCTGTAACTTTTTCATAACAAATCCAAATGGAATGAATCAAATCTTTCTATGTAGGCAAAAATATAATCTATGAGAAAAAAAAAATTTTAAAACTAAAATTAAAATTTTTAAATATTTTTTGGTTGTCCCTTCTCCCGTGTTTTGAACTTATTTGGGCATAACTTTGTTCTCGGGTGCTGATTGAAAAAATAATTAATTTCCCACAAATTTGATCAGTTTTCCTATCTTCATAAATTGAGAAACCCTTTTCTAATTCTGACATAGCATGGAAGTTTGCTTTAAGACCAAAGAAATTGTAACAAAAAAAATCTATGATTTTTTTTTTAATAAAACCTTGAATATCTTTCTAAAGTATTACTGCAAAAATAAGGTCATTGCAAGAAAGACTCACCTCAAAACGTAGCGTTTTGCACAGTACTCCTTTTTTTCTTTGGCAGTACTATATAATTAGTAAAACAATTTTTAAAAAAAGGAAAAAATATGTTTGATGTATAAACCTTTAAGAAGAAGGTTCCCTAGGAAGGAAAAGCATAGAGAAATTCTGTAAGTAGGAGAACTAGAAAAGTGCAAAATTTCAAGAAAATAGTAACTTTCACTCTATTTCACATTTTTATTTGTAAAAAATAGGAAAAGCAATTTTATGAAAAAGTAAAAATTGCCCATTTGAGAAGACTTTATGGTAAAGAGATTCCACTAAAAGAACGATCTTGAAACTATTTTCAATGCTCATAATTGCGCGCGCAAGAGAGCCCTATTTGCATGAACACAAAGGACATAAAATAATGTTTTTCAAAATTTCCTTCAGTCAATTCATGCCTACTAAGTATGGGAATAGACCCTAGAAATCTCAGCTCTAGATCATTATTTTTGGGTACTCCCTAGTACTAAAAACCCCTAAACTGCAAAGTGTGACAAATTAGCCAAATTAGTATTTAAATATAAAATTATTTTTGAATTTTTTTGAAAAATAAGGGATCTAATTAATGTCAAGCTATCTATCTCCAATAAAAATTTCAAGCTCAACAAGTCCATACTTCAAAAGTTATGGCACATGACAACTTTGTCACTCCAAATGTGACGCCAAATAGTACTAGTCTTTCTTGCAATCACCCAATACTTCTTCTTTTGGATTTCTAGAGGGGTTAAACTACACCTATTTAACCCGAAAGTACTTGAAAGGACCAGTTGTGTCTTATAGATGATTTCAAAAGGGCCTAYTGGATGGTAAGAATATTTTTTCATCCAATTTTATTTAGAGTAGTTGCTTGTATGCATTTTAATTGAATGTAATTGGATAATAATATAATGAAATTTATGTAATTGGATATTATTTTCCTCACTATAGTATATTTTGACTTTTCTATTCAAGAAAATGCTCAATCCATGGATCATTGGGTAAAGTAATTTTGCAATTATAAGGACCTTGCTCTTGATGTGAATTTACACACAAATAGTAATCTTTTTTGAACCAAGACCAACCAATGRCTCAAAATTAACAAAGTGTGGTTTCTATTCTAACTTGAAAAATCCAAAAATTCCTAAAATTGAATAACATTTTGCAATTTGTACTTTGGGCATATAACCACGTCTCTTTATTCTCTATTTGCAGGAAGATATGATAAATGTTCTTATTCCATGATATTCTACACTATCATATACATCCAAAAAGAAATTCATAGATTTCTTGAGCCAAATTAGTGTTTGATATGAATTCTCTTCACTTCCTTAAAAACACCATAGTAATTGTAAGTTTTCACAAAAGATATTCCAAAATTTTATGACCCATACAAAGCATCTTCATGGACTCTATGTTGGCCTAAATCTATTCAATGCAAATTTGATGATAAAATTGTCCAAAAAATGAATTTTTTTTCCTTTTGATTCATTTTTGGGGCACTTAATTTYTATGTAATAYTATACATAAGATAAATTGAGACTTTGACTTTCACACTATGAAGTCGAGTCTCAAGTTCCACATTTATTAATAATTTGTATTCTCCTTTTACAACCCAAAGAAGGTTGGGTTTGCTTTGACAGTTGGGACCGGTGATATAGAGTGAAACAATCCTGAACTCTTTTAGTGTTGGTCTCCATGTGGAATCTGGGCCATTGAAGCCCACCAATGAGTGGAAGAATGGAAGGTCTAAAAAAAATTGGACTCCTATTTTACATAGAAGCCAMCCCCCAACTTTACACCAACCTTTTTTGGAGGGCATGATAGGGCTAGATTGCACCATTTCAAAAGAAATCTCTATTTTTGCCAAACAAAAATAATTGTTTTTTGCTAGAAATTTTTTATTTCTATTCAAAAGTCAACAAAGTCAACAAATTTGAATGAAAAAGTGCATGAATATAATTGATAAGTGATTTTTTTCAAAATATGGACGAATAAAGAATACAATGTTCCACGGCACTAACCCTTGAATGCCGCGGCGGATGTTTTGTGTCCTCTCGATGACAGAGAATCAAATCGTGTAGGACATAATTGCAACTTTTCATCCTCAGTATTAGTAGTAGAAAGGGAAGATCTTTTCTAGTACTTTGGTTTCCAATAAGTATATTTGGCTTTTCAAAGTAGATGATGTCACACGGTATCAAAAATGCATGATTTCCAAAGCCACCGGTCCGTCCTTCAAGGGCTAAATTTCAAGAAACCGCCATCCCATCATTTTCTCAAAAAGTAAATGTAAAAGCCCTACTCCATATAAAAGTCAGTCCTTAACCCTTGAACGATGCGGAGGACGGTTATTGTCCTTTGGATGACAAAAATCTCATCTCGTGAGTGGACACTCACTAATTTTCATCCGTTCTTCTTTGAAAGTGACCACATATATGTCAATCATCATGGGAAGTCAAATTTAGTGTCTTTAATTGCTTCCATATTTTTAGGTAGCCCTAATTCTATGAAGATAGTAAATATTTTCACATGAAAGTGTTTTGTGCCACGGAGCCCTTCTCGCAATTTTGTGAATGGGTAGCATCACGTATTGGTTTGAACAATTTATCCAAAGCTAAACATGTGCCTAAAGAGTGTTTTTTCCCTCGGTCAAGTACTAAAGTAAGATAGCCCATTGCAGTTATTTCTTCCATTGTGGTCACCTATGAAGTGGCCCCATTGTGTTTTTTTTAGTTTTGTGAGATATGGGCCACAATCAATGTCTTACATGGTGGTGATGGAGTGATTAGTGACCACATAAGGCACTTCCAACTTGTCAGTGTGAAATTCATTTCATGGATTGACTTTTTAGGCATTCCATGTTAGAAAATATTGTGATTGCATTAGGTAGTGAGATGACCATCATGGATCAGATTTTGTTGGCTATGGGGTGGTCTACAGACCCTGTTGGGCCATGGAAAACTGAACACTTCAAAAATTCCTAGCAAATTCATACTTTATCAAAAAAATATAATTTCAATTGCTCTTGTTGTTTCTCACACTTGTCTTTAAGTGGGGGAAAAATTGAAAAATTTCAACAATAGCGTGAGGCCAAACTCCAAATTCTGACCACAATGGGCTGTCTTACCTTACATATTGCACCCCGCCTTTGCCAGCGGTGATAGGTCCGTCCTTTAAGGGTTAAGTCCAAATGGTTAAGTTTAGGTCAGAGGGACTTACAATCATTTCAGCCGAATCTTGGACTTTGAATCTGAACTTCCATTGCAGCCCACGATTCAAGCACTCATGTTCAGATTGTTATTAGGGTTTCCGCTCAGTCGCAGTCCCATGTGCAGATCTCTCCTGCAAAGAGTGTCTTGGAATTCGCCAGCTCTCCTTGTGCTTGTTGAGAGTTGAGTAAAAGTTTAGGTTTCTGGTTGARACGCAGCTGCGGTTTGATCGAAAGGCATGACTGTGCGGGGCTTTCTGTTTAATTTGACCGAGAAAGATTCGWTTGACAAGGCGTGGTCCCAGACATTTGTAGCTGAGTTCAGGTAACCCTAACTTTCTCATAGTCGTTGCAATCAGTTTGCTGAAGTTCTCCACGGATTGCCGAATCTAGTATTTGCTGGAGTGCTTGTGGGTATGGAATTGCTACCAACAAGAGAATTGATACTCGTAAGAAGATGAACATCTCCAGATTGCGAAGCAGGATTGTTTACGCTGACTAGCCAGGGATAGAATCAAATCAGGGTAGGAGCGAAAATGGTGAGCCAGGGGGGCCACATCTTGCAAGGGATTATTTTTTTGTCTCTCGGAGTGTGGCATCTGGTGTGCTTCTTTGCAACCTACGTGAAATCCCCACGAGAGTACACTGCGCGCGCATGGTATCCGGTGGGTTTGCTCCCCTTGAAGTACAAGCACCTGGAGCTCTACGGTTTGCTGTTCATCCTCCCGTTGGCCATATTCTACGACCTCGGAATCTCAGCACACTTTCAACCGCAACGCGATGGTGGCATGCCGACCAGCAGCATCATGGGATTCGAGCATGTCACCATTCTCTTTATGTTCTGGTTGTTTGCGTTGACAGTGCTTGTAAGCGATGCAACCGCATTTCTCCCATTTCCAACGGAGGGTTCCTTCCTTTTTGCTAGTCTGGCATTTGGATTGAAATTTTGCAAATTCCTTAAATTGTAAATTCTATATCCATTTGAATTTCTAGGCCTATTACCACATCTAGTAGGTTTCTAATTATAAAATGACAGAAAAATTTGGTGTACACCATGATGTTCTTCATCTGTTCATAGTCTACATCTATGCAACAAAATTAAGATTTTTTGAGCTTTGTTATGAATTTCCTTCATTTTTTCTTCAAAATATTTGGAATAATTTTAAATTTCAATGAAATTTTTAGGGCGTGAAGAAGACATATGGTAATGGCGTCAATGTACCTAATGCATCAAGATTCTATGTGAGGCATTGATTTTAAAACATAAATGTAGGAAGATCTTAGATAGCTTATCACTTAGGTTAAATCAAACAAGCTATCTATGGTCTATCTACATTTAAATTTTGAAATGATTGCCATATGTAGAATGTGATGCCATCAGGTACAGTGACCCTTTGGATGCTCCTACCTTATGAGCTCATATGTGACAAATGAAAAATGAAAAATTCCATTCATTTCAATGACAAAATGAAATACTCCATATGAAGGATGAGAGGACTTTGACCACATGGTCATAAACTCCAATGCTTCAAGATTAATAACAGTAACCATACCCAAACATTGATTATTAAATTAAGACAATTTTCCCATRACAAAGACCAAATAAAACWGGGAAGAGCCATGGCGAAGGGGACACCTTCGTCTCCGCCAGCRCCTCTCCGTCATCAAGCGCTGCGTCCGTCGCTCTCCTCACTCCCTTCGCCATCAATCAAGAGCTCATGCCGTCTCTTCACCACTTTCTTCACTACCCTGGTCAGTCGCTCTGCTGCCGTGCCAGCTGCGAGTCCTTATTTGCGGGCCTTATGGTGATTGATGCATCTTGCTTCCTGTACATGTGGAAAATTGCGACCATCAATGGACACGCAGCTGTTTCGTCCGATGGCTGACGCTTCTCTCGTGAAATCTGTAAGTGAGTTCTCCATCTCTCCTTCTGGATTTCTTACTTTGAAATTGATCACTGCAAGAGACGTCTTTGCTTTGAATGTCCCGCCATAGTTGTTCTTCTCCAGAAACTCACACGCTACATCTGAGGGTTACTGAACAATTATGCGATTTATTTATTTCAAATGCCAAGAAAGTACTTTAAGGAATATTGATCCGTTACGGTACACCGTCTATGTACCCGGAGCTCTTGCGTCCAATGTATCACAGTTCTCTTGTGGATTGTGTCAGTCTATTCTTAATCTATCTTCAGAATTTCTTGCTTTTTTTATTCACCACTGCTAAAACTGTCTTTGCCCTGTTAAGATAATGTCTCGCCGTAGTTAATTTTCTCCTAGAATGCACAYGGTAAGAGTTACTGCGCAATTACGCGAAAATGATTCATCGATACCGAGAGGAATAAAGGGACTGTGGTCGGTTATGTCACTCACGTTTAGGCATTGCAACTTGTGCATTGCTCGCAGATTTTCAAACAGTCTTGAAGAAGCTCAATCAGGTCTTTATTTGGACCGTAAACACATTTAGATCCCCTAAACATGCGTGATTRCCAATTCCAATATCTTCCTTCCACGTTGACGTGTTTSATTGAGTTATGAAGCTGATTTTCTAAGCAAGCCTCTCATATGCTTGCATATCGCGCAGARCGACACCYTGAGGCAAAGCGAGRAGCAAAYATCTTTAATGATGCGGTCCGTTTGGCTTGGAGGAGCCTTTGGCACCAAAATTCTCTTCAAGGATTTACTAAGGCAATCGCATTGTTGASGAGAGGAACGGACKCTGRRTACTCTCAACTTCAAGAACATGACCGAAGCACCACAATCGGGGCAACGAGAGGAGACATGCCGTATTTGTCTCGAGTCGTCTCCAATCGCTAATAGTAACCCTGGCAGCGTGTCAAGATTTACTGATGTGGCAGATGAGGATCGTTTAATTTCGCCTTGTGCCTGCAGCGGTACTTACTCATCAATCCGCAACTCCGAAGCATGCCACATTTGATAATTCGTGTTTTTAGATCTATGCTATATTCAGGCAGATGTTTGTTTCAGCAGTGTTTTTGCTTTCAACTCTYATGTTTTATTATTTTCTTTCTCTAGGACACTTATAATTTGAGTTTTTACCATCCCTTGTAGTGTAATCTTTTCATTTTATTCGCAGATTTTCATATCCTATGTGCACGGGGTACGTCTCGAGTAAGCTTGTTTTTTTCAATTCCAATAGCCATTGTACGAAAGAGTATAGGGCAAAAAAAATCCAGTACGATCCATGTGGCACTCTTACTTGTAGTAGGGTTTGTTACCAGCATCTTGCGTCAAGTTTACTCAAACTTAGGTATTCTCATATCTGGGCACCATCAAACAATTGTTTCTAGTCATGCAGGAACTCAAGCGTACGTGCATTACAAATGCCTGCAGAGATGGCAACAGTCCGTGATGGCATCGAAAAGGACTGCCCCAGGACTACTAAGTCCAGCGCTTATGTAAGACATGACTTCTTGTCAATGTATGCTGAACTGTCATGGAACCAAACTTTTCCATCTGTGCTTRCATCATAAAAATTGGCTTATGTTATGCATGTCTTTCTCAGATGTTCCGTGTGCACACACAAATTTTCTGTAGCCCCACCACGACCGACAATGAGTTTTCGGATGCGGAAAATTTGCACCAGTTATGCTTGCGAAGTYACAGGCATTATCATCATCTTGGTAAGATGCGGATTCTTGAAAGGTTCTCATCGTGTTATAGTGAGTAACGGAGTCCCAAGTTATTATGCATCATTTTTATTCATCTAAAACAGTAACTTCTACGAATTCTTATCTGTGAGTTCTTATCTGGTATGGTCAGTTTATGAAGAGAGGGAGGAACTCATATGGAAGTTTATTTGCGAGTATGAAATTTCCGGATACCAGCGTATTGAACTTGTGTTTGTTGTTGATGTCGTCGTAGTTTGGGTCATGGTTATACACACCGAGGCTTTTTTTTCAAGAAAGGATAGACTGTCAAGCTGTTTCATACCCATTTCAGACCCTTTTCATGTCCAATGTGTTTTGGGGCGCTGACTTTCTTTTTTTTCTAGCTCGCATGCTACGTGGCACTGGCTGGCCACAATTTACAAACCCTTATCGATGACTTTGAGAATGGTCTCTCACTGGCTATCGAGGTATTGCCATGCAGCCTTCAGATGAAGGTTTTGGAGGATGGTTGTAACTCCAGAACATGCAAGTAAGCCTGCCTTCAATTCATTCTCGATTGTAAATAGCTGGGTTCATGTGAATTTACAATCAATTTATATCGAACCGCTAGGAATTTATTCTTCACATTTCATTGTTATAGACTTTAGGACCACATATGAAAATTCTTTACAGTGATTGGTCATTGCGGAATTTTCATTTCTATGACAATTCTGATTTCTAAGTGTGGCATTTGACGGAGAGTTGTTGTGCTTTATACAGTATACTTGCTATTATGTTGTAGATCCAACCTTTGAGAATCTGCGTCCTATCCTCAAAGTGAACTCACCGACCCTTTGGTTAGCCATTTAAGCAACCGAAAGAAGCACACTCTTAGACTTCTCTATGTGTAGGCGTATGTAGCATAGCAACGGGGTGACATGAGTCTTTTGATTGGATGCAACAGGAGAGGCGGAGAGAGAAGTGCTGCGATAAGAAGGGTCAGTTTGCCGAGGTAAAAAACTAACCCACGTAGCGAATCCTGCAGTACTTTCAAACTAGGGAGCAGGTGGTGGGATTCTTCAAGTCCTTTGCACCCTGGCACGCTCTTGGTGGCGACTCCAACCATGCTATCTCCTTACTACTTTGGCACTGTGGTGCGTCCTTCTACATTCTACACTAAGAGCATTAATATTACAGCCGTGTATTGTGTCAACTCTTTTATGAACATAACTTGCATAAGATTCGCAATTTATATATGTACTCTATGAAGTACAGGAAA
>VACF01001210.1:0-25395 GCA_006891605.1 Pleurozium schreberi
TCTGAAAATTCTCGCGTGGGGGCCAAAAGTTAGGATGAGCATTTTAGGGTTAGGGTACTTACGAATACACCGGATGCTCCCAGCGCTAGGGCCTTGAGCACATCGGTACCACGACGAACACCTCCGTCGAGGAAGACGGGCAGCCTGCCTGCTGCAGCTTGCACAACCTGGCGAACAAACGGATCCCCAAAGCAGCAGAAATTAATGAAGTTCCTTTTTGACGAATGAAGTGATTTACAAGTAGAGAGAGGTGATGAGAAATTATACCATTACCAAGTCCCAGAAGTAGCAAGGAATGTGATTTTTCCATAACTATGCTGCCCTTTCACGATACCAGACATAACGTCCAAAAAGATACAAAAATGGGTCGTGCTCACTATGTTCAATCAAATGTCTAAAGAGGATATAACAAAGGGCTAAGAAAATTAGATCTTAACACGCTTTTCATATCCAATAATTGGTTTCCACCTCTTCAGAAATGGGCTACAAAGAAACACTATGCGAAGCACAAGGATTGGCGAGAGATGTCATTTCCATGAGTTGTAAATACCGGCCATAACCTCAATAGTTGGACCCTGTTCAATTCAAAGTGGATATCGATTGCAGGAATTTCAGACCCACCTCTTCAAGGGCACCGATCGTAGCCGAAACGTAGTCAAGCTGTCGGGCACCGTGGTTTGAGACAATGATGCCTGCTGCTCCGCATTGGAGAGCAAGCTTGGCTGATAAAAAGAACAACAACAGTTCCAATTTCCTCAGAAGCAGAAAAAGAGTGTTTAAATGAGTAAAAGCTGCTGCAATCAACAAATTGGTGTGTTCTTGCAATTGCAGGAGTCGAGGGGAAGATGGCTTCACTCACTGTCTTCGGCAGTGATCACACCCTTGACAAGGATTGGGAGCTTGGTGATGGTCTGCAACCATTTCACGTCCTGCGTAACCAAAGATCCACGCACAACTGTTAATTCACGCGCAAGAAGAGAAAAACACGCAACCCACGTACCTGTAATGGGAAAGGGGAAAAAAAAAAAAAAAAAGATGCTAAGAGTCACGATACTAGGATTCTATCTTACCTTCCAGCTCAGAGACCTGTCGATCTGGCCGGCCACGTACGAAGCCAATCCCGAATCCTGGGTCTGCATCCACAATTCCAAGAACAGTCAGAAATATGCTTGTCAAAAACATGCTTGTCAGAAAGAACCCAACATTCAGTTTCCAAAGCTCTAAGAAAAAAAGGACCGCATGAGGTGCGTTTATGTTTGAGCCCTTGCAATTGAACGTACTCCATCTGTAATGAAACAAAAGAAAACAAAAGAAAATCCAAGGATAAAAATTCTGTCATTGGATTGAAGTATGATCGAACCTTGTCCATTTGTCCCAGGTCCAAACCCTCGAAATTCGCCAGCGTCAGGTGCTTCGGCAAGGCAAACCTGTCCAGACGACGAAACCCCAACGCAACCGTCATCATAAAGCAAGTGCTCCATTTGCGTAATAGCTTACTCGACGACATAATTCGTTGTGAAAAAAATGACAAAGTGAAACGGCAAAGTTGTGAGGAAAATCAGAACTGTCTGGTGATGGGGTAAGGTACCTGTTCTTGATGTCAGATTCCCGGCGTCCCAACCGAGGAGTGTCGACGGTGAGCGCAATGGCGGAGAAGCCGGCCCTCTCCGCGCGACGCACTAGCTGCTCCACGACTTTCCGGTTCTTGTACACATACAGCTGGAAGAAGCGGACGCCCGGCCCGACGGAAGCCACTTCCTCCACGCTGCTGGTGGCCCACGATGACAGAGTCTGCCAGAAAATCAAAACCACACGGTAAGTTCAACAAACGTCAATTGCAACACACRGGAGACAGAATTCACAAGAAAGTTTGAAAATTTTCACGACAGGGGAGACAGATTTCACGAGGGAGTCTGGGAAATTTCACGAGAGTTTGGAGAATTTCAAAGAGAGTTTGGAGAATTTCACGAGAGTTGGGGGAATTTCAAACTCACCATGATTGTGCCTGCGTTGGAGACGGCTCGTGCGGTGGCCAATTCCCCTGCAATACCAGCGAGRCAGAGTTCATCGTCCGACACTCAAAATCGAGAACACGATGCCGAACACAAGAGCTTTCATTCAGTTACGAAATGAGAGACTTACCATCGGGGTGCGCCATCCTCTGCATGGCCGTGGGCGCCACCATGATGGGCATGGAGATGTTGAAGCCCAACACATTGGTGGACAGGTCCACTTTCGTCACGTCAATCAGAATGCGAGGACGGAATCTGCATCACAACGGTGGGGCGTGTCAAAACGCGTCAACTGAGGCGTCAATTGTGAAGAAAACATACTAATGATTGACAGAGCGCATTGTGACAAGGATTGTCCACCTGATGCGCTCGAAGGCGCTGCGATTCTCCTTCAAAGTCCACTGATCCTCCGCGCCGGAAGCGTAGTAGTCGAACACCATCTTCGGGAGCTTCTCCTTCGCGAGCTCCTCRTACTCGGACACGTTCACGACCTCGGACGTCATGGTGGGCGACGAAAACTAACGCGGTGGGAGCTCACTGGGTTCTTCTCAATTGACTATGCACTACAAATTCACCCTCATCGCCCCACCATCAGAGTCTGCAACAAAGAGAACCCATCCGGTTCAGAATGTATACATCGTTAGCCTCTCAATTGCGTAACGGAACGTACTACGTTTGCACACCTCACCGACCGAATCATACAATCGAAGAGCATTMTTAYACTCTCCAACACTCTTGACCAAAATGACCACGACAGCATGCTCCCCACGCCGCACTCTCTCTCTCCCTCACATCCACGATAAGACTTGCCCCGAAAATCCGGTAGKCCTCGGCACACGGGCCCCACATCCACAAGGAACACCGAAATTGGAACCCAATGCCGCCACTAACAGAAACTCGAATCTTCTACAAATTCTTCGCATTGCAGCAACCTTCAACAGATCTCCTCGCGTCACACACAAAATCTCACAAAATTTCACCCGATATTTCGAAAAATTTGCAAACTCAGCTCAAGAAACAACAAAAATTACGCAAAACTCCCCCAAATCCCAAAATTTCTCAAACCCACAACCAAGATCCCAGATTCCGAGCCGAACACTCGCATCCTTCACAAACCGAAAGCTCGAATCCCCCACAAGCCTTGAATGCTTCACAAACCTTAGATCCTTCCCAAATTGCAACCCGCAAAGCGACCTCCCCAAGACTACTCACCACCCACGAATTCTGCGAGAGCGCAAATTTGGCAGTGCAAGAGCAAGACCAAGAGCAAGACGAAGAAGAAGAAGTAAGGGTAAGATACTTTACTTGATTGGCAGTGCAAGAATCTCGCAGCAGCAGAGGAGCTGGAGTATGAAGTTATGTGAGCCCGGGCGCTGTGAAGGGGGGATGAGCTTGAGGAAAATTGTGTGTTGGGAGTGTGCAGCGCCTTATCCGGGCAAAGGCAGGTGCATTAGCACCCAAATGGATGGCTCCATCCTTTCTTCCAATCCCTTGGCTCTGGCTTTTTCCGCTTTTGAGAGTGCAACAAGGGCTCCACAATTCAATGCTGCCTCTTAGTGCATCTCAGTCGCAGCATCGCCTTGCCTCCCGCGTCGTCGATGAATGCGCCCATCTGCGGATTTTAGTTTTTAGTTTTTTTACAGTGTAGTCAAATGTTATGAAAATTGTTGGGCCTTAAAGCTCCTCCTTGGACACATGTTGTGAAAAACTTTCAAAGAAAAATAATGAAAACTCCATCCGTAGTCAGCTTCCCAAAATTGCTATGTTGCCAAAAAAAAATGCAGTTTGGTCCAATAGGAGTTAAGAATATTGATATTTTCTCTATGAATATTTTTCTTAATAAAAGGTTGAATCTGATCAATGTCCTTGTCATCCGACGACGTTATGAGGTGTCCACAATAGCTCATGGACAAGCAGTACATGGGGGACTTATTCGAGAGGAGTTTGTGCATGGAATGTATGATGTGAAACAATAGTAATTAATTAGTTTATATTCTTAAATGATTTTCTTTTCTTTTCTTTTATACATATTGAATTTTTTTTTAATTCAAAAATTCTAGATGTAAGGTAGGCATCCTCAAAGCGCCACAAATTGGTACTGTGCCTAGTTACTATTATAAGGTTGGTTAGATTATCATGTTGTCTTGTTGGCAAGTGAAAGGAATTTCCAATGCACCAAAGAATGCAACATTTGGATACAATACGCAAAAGTTATGAAGGGTCAAAGTTTGATTTTAAAAGTGTTTCTTCCATATAGGTACATAAATGAATTTGGAGATGTACACAGAGTGAAGATGGCGCTTTTAGTTTAGTGGCGCTTTTGGGTTACCTATCTTACATGCTTCTTTGTGTTTATTATGCTAGAGAAGGGAACTGTTCGACAGTACACCATAATTGGTGAGTGTTCCTCAGTGTTTATAGCACATCCCGTTGTTGTTTATTATCATTTGAGACCATATGATTTTTATTCAAATTCAAGTTCCATATGCTAGAGGGACCCGTAACCAATCAAATAAGCAATTCTAGACATGATCTAGGGTATTGTTAGGCAAAAAAAATATTTTCAGAGGTGCATTGATAGAAATGATGGAAATTGCAAAAGCTTTGGTAATTTTATCTCTTGCAATGAAATTACTATGAATTTTGAAAGGCCAAAGTTGGGCTTGACCCATGATCAATATCTAGAGTCATCCAATTCCGATCATTCAAGAACTACTTTCGTGCTCATTGCTTCTTACTTTCTTGCTCACTTATGTGTTATGAACTTATTGGTCCAAACCTTGAAAAAATCAAAAACACGCATTCCAAGGAGAAAATGGAAATCTAATCCAACCTTGGTTGGAAATACAACACCCTGGCTATTGATTGGTGATGGGGCGCCGGTTAATAATGGGTCCCTCTACCATATATACATTCCGTTGTTTATTATTATCATTTGAGACCATATGATCCTTATTCAAATTTAGTTCCATGTGTTCATCTGTATCAGCCTTTGGAGATGGTTTTGTATATATGGAATTTTTCTCCCTCTTGCATACGAAATGAGTTTTCCAAACATCAGGAATTTAATGTCAATAGCTTTTACATCATGTTTTTCAACATCTGCTACACTTGACACTACACTAGTAATATTGTGTATGTATTAGTATTTGAAGTTCCAGTTGATGTTCTCCATAGTCATTGTGGAGGCTGTCTTTTGAGTGGATAGGTGGATAGTGAGGGACTGGTACATTTCAATTAATGCAGACCCTCCATTCACTCAAAAGACCTCCATTAAAAAAATTTTAAATGATTTATTAGCCTCCCTCCCCTCTCATCTTATAATCTAAGTTGTTTGGATCTGAGTTGCAAACAACATGGAATATGTCCATATCTTGTATCCTATATCTTTATTGTATTGTATTTGTATTTGTATCCCATATATCTTATATGTATCTGTATTGTACCATAGCTGGTATGCCATATCCGTACTATATCTATATTTTTGATTTGATGTTTCTCATTTTTTTCTTGGGGGGTTGGTTTAATTTTCAAGAATGGCAAGTTCGCATTTTTTCAATGGATAGTGAGAAGGTTCTTTGAGGTCTAAATGTTCATGTTATTGTTCATTGGTTTCAGGAGGCTAATTCGGAGTGGTATACATTTTGTGAGCGCAATATGGATATTTTCAGTGTAGCTAAGTCTAATTGTCATGCGAACTTGGAAATTGTCATTGGCCTATCATGCATCCTTGTCCATGAAGAGCTTCTTGGGGTGAGACTTGTGCTTGATCACTTAGGTGACACCAAGAGCTTACACTTCACCAAAGGCTTGGACATGGTTGATTTTGTATGCCAAGGTGTTATTCATAGAGATTTAGATGGACTAATATTACATAATACACCAAGTAAGTCTTTAATCAATAAAGCCCTTTATTTTGCAAAATTCCAAAAAAATTTAGAGTTCATGAACCCTACATAAATTTGCACCATTTTGTGGCTAGTGGGCAGAAGCATACTAGAATATTCTATGTGATTGTAGATAGAAAACATAATTTTAAAGTGATTGTTGTACATTGTCTACAACCTCAAGTTTCTTCATTACTACTGTAACATGAGAAGACATCGTCTATACTTCATAATTGACAATAGTGGCCCTAGGTCATGGCATCAACTAAAGGCCATATTCGTTAAATTGAGACTTTTTGGAGATTTTGAGACAGATTGCTAGTTATTGGAAAATTCATTTAAAAAAAGGATAATTGAAACTAAAAATAAATAATTCTCAAATAGTGATCCTATATTGAAATTCTAAAAGTTGGTGTTGTTACTTATTTATAAAAAAATACTAGTAAAGAGATGAAGCGGTTTCTCTTCAAGTCGATGATAAAAATGAGACTGCGAAAAGTCTCAATGTAACAAATATGGCCTTACTATTGAATTCTTTTGCTTAAAGCGTAGTGAATTGATGAAAGAATAAAGGTGTGATGTTTTGGGGTAGCAGCCTACTAGCACTCTCATTCTAAATTCTCACTTTTGTTTGGAGTCATAAAATTCTCACTTTCGTTTGGAGTCATAATCGTTTGTTCTAGGCATTTAGGCATCAATGGAATGTGGTAAGTATGGCACCAAAACACCATGACTATGGAAATCCTCTAAAATTGCACATATTAAGGTAGAAGTGCCAATTGTCAACCACTCCCAGTACCCAACTTGTAGAGAGTGTTATTTCCAATTTTAGCTAAAAGTCAAGCTTGGAATGGTTATTTTCTATCTTTTCTAACATTGGGACTAATAAAGCTATGACATATGTTCCAACGTAGTGAGCATGAAAGTAATTCTTGGATGATCAGAATTGGAAGGCTATGAAGATTGGTTATTGGTCCGGAATACTTTTTGGCTCATAAAATTCAAAGTAATGTATATTTTGGGGGTAATATTAAAAAAAAAATTTATCCCTATATTTTCTATCTTCTTATTGGCAGGAGAGGGGTATGAGTTCCCGGACTACAAAAAACTTGAGAAGTGTGCCACATGAGAGTTGTAGGAGTAGTCTGATGTGGCCGAAGTTTGGCCACATCCTTTTTTTTAATTAAAATTTTTTTTTTTAGAATTTTAGAAACAAGCAAAAATTTAGTAGTTATTTTTTAAACAATAGCCAGACATTTTTCAGTGCATCAGAAATAGCAAAGGGAATAGGCTAGAAACAACCCTTTCCTTGCCTCAAATCTCATTTAATGATGGGAAAAATTCCACTAGCTCATACTCCTTACCATTTGCTCCAAACATTTCTTAAATTATTGGTTATTGGTACTTCTACCTTATTATGGATTATATAAAAACTGAAGTATCATTCATCAATCAAGGAGTGACCAACATTTAGTCTGCAATTTATACTAACACTTATTCTTGTTATCTTGTCATCTAATCAACTTTCAACTTGTCATCTCTTCAACTTTCATCTTGTCAATCAAAATGGAATAATTCAAAGTTTTCTAGATATATACAAATCTTAAAACCAAGTTCAAAAATTTAATTCTTAAAAAACTTTTTTTTAGAGCAACAAAAACTACATATCATTTAAACAACAACCTTTAACCTCTAAGCGCTCAAACGACCATTTTTTGGTCGCTGCCCAAATTCGGGCAAAATTTTCAAGCAGAAAAAAACTCTTTTTTGAATTTTTTTATTCCTTGAAAATATTGAGTTGTCTTTCAGTATTTATATTCAAAACTAAGATCACTACGGTCAAAAATAAATCATAAGAGAAACAACACAATGTGTTTAGAATTTTCTAGTGTTGAAAAACTTACTATTTGAGGAAAGAATTAAAAATTTTATGATAAGATCTTATGCATTTTTTTGCAATTCAATAGAAACCACTATTTTAAAAACATTTTTTGACACATATAACCTTAGGATCTTGTAGTAAGCTAGTTTGAAAAGATGTGGAAAAAATTTCAGAATTTTCCACCACGCAGATTGTAAGATATCAATGTTTGAATTGACAAAAATCATTTTCTTGGCCTTGCGAAAAATCGGTCAAGTTGCACTTCACAAGGTCACATTTGTATGAAAAATGTCCAAAATCGTGGTTACTCTTTGGATTCATTCTTCAAAGCAATTTGGTTACATGCTTGAAAATTTTCAAATCATTTGAAATTTTACAACATATAGGAAAGAAAGAAGTAGAAAATGACTCAAAATACTGATAATATTGTAAACAATTTATTTATGGAATTGAAAAATGCAAATCCCAACGGTTAAAATGTTGAAATAAATAATTTTCACCAATGTTTTTTACATTTTTTTTTATAAAATGAATTAAATAATGGATTTCAAACTTTTTTGTAGAGTAGAAATTCTATAACTACCTACAAACCACCCCAAACTAAAACTCCTCATAACTTTTGATTCAATGATCAAAATAGAATGATTCAAAGCTTTCCACTTAATAATTGGATTGACTTTGGGAGACCTATAGTCACATATAGGTGCCTATTCTCCCAATCCTTAATAATTCATAAGTAATTCATGAATGCTTGGAAAAAGAAAAAAAACATTTTTTTTCCTTTAAAAAATGAGCTTCTTCAACATGCTTGTTTCAATAAAAGAAAAGAAAAAACTCTTTTTGGTACATCCTAGAAATAGGCACCTTTTTGAGTTATTTCCATTTTAAACGGTGGTTTGACGAAACCAATGTTATATTATTTTTACACTTCTAATCCCTCTTTGTATCCCATCCTTTGCTATAAGGTAGGCAAACCCAATACCAACCGTCGACCCAATACCACTCGAATGTAGGACCCTTGTTGATCTTAGAATTAGAATCTATGACAAAAGTACATGCCTTAACTTTACAATAATTGAAGATAAGGCATGTATTACTGTCATAGATTCTCACTCTAGGATCAATGACGGCCCTACATTTGGGTGGTATTCGGTTGACGGTTGGTATTGGGTTCGCCTACCTTAGTCTTAGTCTATTTGATCTCAATATATTATTTTTTGCATAGGACAGCTGCAGTGCTAACCTCTAACATACTTAAAATCAAATAAGCATTTTTGACATTAAAAAGTAAATTTACGACAAATTAGACAAGTAAATTTGCTGCAAAATGCTATAGTACCATTACATGAGTTATAAGAAACTCATTTGAGCATACAAGCTAGCTATGAATTGCTAAATGTAACCAAGAATAAGATTGTTGAGTTCTCATGAAATTCCAATTTTCCTTGAAGTAGTAAGGTTCACTTGCACCCCATGGTAATCAAACATCAAACATAAAGTTAGAGAACTGTATGCAAGGTGTCTACATTTCACTAACAATCCAGTGAAAAGAGGCTGTACACATCCAAACCCACAATTTTGTATTAGTTCCCCCCCTCCCTCCTAAATATCCAGAGCCGTTGATTTTTGATTTAAAAAAAAATTACAATCCCCCCCGCCACAACCGTTGATCTTGGATATGATCTCGGACACAGATACACTAATAGAAAATTCAGTTTTTCTGTTGATTTGGTCGCGTTGTCCCGGTCAATTTTTGACAGAAATTTGTTGATTTCAACAAATTTTTGTCAAAAATTGACCGGGACAACGCGACCAAACCAACAGAAAAACTAAATTTTCTACTAATGATACGATACAAATACAGATACGATACAGATACGATACAAATATAGATACGAATAAGATATGAAACTAATACAGATACGAATAAGATATGATACTAATACAGATACGAATAAGATATGAATATAGATACAGATACGAATACAGATACGAATAAGATATGAATATAGATATAGATACAAATACAGATACGATTTTTCCTACATGTTGTACAATTCCAAATAAATTGAAAATTTCCAAGATTGTTTCCAACTTGACCTAAAGAATGAATCCAAAGAGTAACAACCATTTTGGACATTTTTTTATACAAATGTGGCCTTTTGAAGTGCAGCTGCCCGGATTTTCGTAGGGCTCAAAAAAAGATTTTTGTCACTTTAAACGCAGATATCTTGCAATCCACATGGGTGAAAAAATCTGAAATTTTTTCCACATCTTCCCAAAGTATTTTGATACAAGATCCTACAGTTACATTTGTCCAAAAATGATTTTTTTTTCTACAATTTGGTACTTGCACTAGGAATGGCAGTTTTGGAGCGTTTTTGGTGAAAGCATAGTCAAAGACCTTTAGGGGTTAAACTACCTTGGGTGATGGGATGGATGATAGGAGCTTCCGTTGGAATCCACAAGGTTCCCGGTTCAACTCCTCGTGCTAACATTGCTCGCATGGGGGCTCTTCGTGCTAGTGCACGAGGAGGGGGTTTGTTCCTTCATTTATTCCTGATGGGGCGATGTGCTAGGTTTCCTGGTTGCGGTGTTGTGTCAGTTCAATTGCGGCCCTCCGGGTCTGTATGTTTCAAAAAAAACAAAAAAATCACCCAACCTCTGTTACGAACCAGTATTATTCACAGATGTTGAAACAGCAGTGGCGATACTATTTCTACTCAACTCCTACACATTGTGGTCAGAATTGGAGTAGGTCCCACTGTGATCAAAATTGTAATAAGGTAGGCAAACCCAATACCAACCGTTGACCTAGTACCACCCAAATGTAGGACTCTTGTTGATTTTAGAATGATAATCTATGACATATGTACATGTCTTAACTTCATGACAAGTGAAGTTAAGGCATGTATCATTGTTATAGATTTTCACTCTGAAATCAATGACAACCCTACATTTGGGTGGTATTGGGTCAATGCACTATAAGAACCCCGTGTTTTGTGTGGTGTTTTCATCATTTTTTGTGACGCATCTTAAAAACATAGTTTCAGATGCTTTCACTATTTTTCACACTTGTCTTTACGTGGAAAATAATTAAAAAAAAATTCAGCTATGGCATGAGGGCAGACTCCAAATGAGGGCAAACTCCAAATTCTCACCACAATGGGCTGATTTACCTTAGTACCAAATAACATCTACTAACAAATCATATTTTTAGAGATTGGTATTTTGTTCAATAGAGAGTCAAGGAAGGATGGTGGGAAAATTGTACTATCATGATTGTAATACCATAGTACCATACTAAATGCCCAAGGCACCCAAATGTGGTCTCAACAAAACTTTGAAGTTGAAGAAAACCTAATTAATTTGCTAATTTTTAGTAGTTTGTATTTTTGGTAGCTGCCTATTAAGGTTTAGCTTTAGCATCAAAAATCCGATCTAGAAAATAAATGACTACAATTTTTCTACTCAAGATTTTGTGCAAGGGTACCTTGTGTGATCTTGACTTTTTCTAGTGTTGAGGGCTCTTGGAAATGAGCCTCAAATACACTAGATCTTGGAGGCAAAATTGCATAAGAAATTCATTTAAGAAAAATGTAGAGTAGATTTTGATGTCCAGGCGCCGGAGAGAGCAGTGATGGGCTAAGGCGAAGGTCAGACTCGTACATCCCGGATTGGTACAATTTGCTGCGTCGATCCATTCCCAGGTACGATTGCTTTGTATTCGTTTCTCACCGTGGCAGGCGTAAGTAGGTGCGGGCATGTTGCATTGGTGGAGGCTTGGATCAAGCAGCAAGTGGAGAGTGAGTAGCACGAAATCCGAATTTTCTTTGTTTGTAATGACGTTTTGTATTGCATTGGACTGGTAAGTGCTCGATGCTTTTTTCGAGATTCTGTTCTTCAGCTGTGGAGTCACATACAAGGATTGAAAACGTCAACAACCGTGACAACTGGAGTTGCTACCATCGAGCATTGGTTTTTTTAAAAGGTCGTGTCAGTGACGAGGAGGATTTATGAACAGCGAATTGAATTGTAGATGACACGGCCATTTTATGGCGGAAGGACGAGGATGTTGGACGAAACTCAAACCCTAATCCGAGTGTCAAACCCTAATTTCTGAGGTGGATTCAAGGGTTTAGGGTTGGAGGCGAATGTTGGAGTGGTGATGAGGCAATTCTGCAGTTCCTCGCTTCCGATGTGCCTGAAGCAGAGCTCATTTTTCATCGGTGTTGATCATATTAAGCCTGGAAGGACGCTGCGCACTAAGCTGTAGAAACAAAGAATGCACCTATTGGATCAATAATGGGAGCATTTCAGTGACTACCTAGGTCATGGGGTCTGGTATCCGGTTTTCTTTTCACATTCGTGAGTTCCGGATTGTAACGCATACTGTGGATAAACACTGTAGGCTGATGAATCTACGGCCCCGGAGAGAATGCAAGGACTGACTTAGCAAAATATTATGATGATCTTGTTCTCAGGAGAGTCAAAAATGCTAGATTGGTGCCTATTCCTAGGCATGCAATGCCGTTGACTATAGAGACTCCACCAACTAAGGGCTTCCTTACATGTTGGCCCGGTGGGCAACTACAGTGCACATTCAAGCAATAAGAGAAAACGAGAGCCACCAATTGTCTTGCCGGAGTGGGCAAGCGGGAAAGGAGGAGAAGTTTCATCGATATCGGTGAACAATCTCATTGGTGGAGACTAGTGAAGCTTGAGAGAATCTAGTACGTGTGAGTTTCATATTGTATTCCTCCCCACCTACCGGTTCCACATGAAAGTGCCAAGACTATTTTCTCCTGTAGCACTCCTTGAGGAGTTTCCTTGCCCCACATTTACATGTAAGGAGGCCCTAAGGGACCAGGAGTTTGGTGCGTCCACAAGATGTCCCTTGTTTTCGCATCTAGTGCCACCATCTTCCCAGGCTCTAGTGTATAGGGATAGTCACGCCTTCTCCACTCCTCACAAATTCTTCAGTGAATGGGGACGTGTCAATTTGGAATTGGCTTTCCATTGGCTCTTCAAAGTCATATATTCTTATTGTGAGAAGAGTTCTCGGCGTCCACTATTCCCCTCCAGGAGTGCGTTCTAAACTAAAGCACCGATGGATTCCTTCTCTGCAATCACAACTCCAAGGTTGTGCAACCCAAATATCAGGAACTCTCCATTAGTAGCAATTGAATCCTTTCTATGGTTCCACATGAGAAACAGGTAAAAAGATAACCTACATGTCCAATAGAACTATAAGCTAAAAGTCTTTTGACTTTGTTTTGAGCCATTGCAGCCAATGCTCCTAAAATCATAAAAGCAATGCTGCAAAAAAAGAATAGTTGTTGCAATGTTGGATCATAGAAACTATACATAAAAAGACGTACCATATTGGCAAGAGTAGATATACTCTCCAATGACGACTAGCATGGTTCATGACAGCAAGATCACTTCGAAGATCTGMGAGACGGAATCCTTTCTTGTCACAGATGCCTGCCACCTTGGACCAAATTGATGCTTTGGTTAATTTGCTGCCGAGTGTCGATTGGAAATGATCTCTGGGTTGACAACTCTAAAATTTTGCAGGAGTTACAGTGACTCAGAAAATCAAATTTTGAGCGTCGAATCCAGAGTGCCCGTTGATGATGATGCTTTGAGTACCTGGAGCATGTTGCGTCTCTGACTAGAAGAAACACTCAAAACTTGGGCTCCTACTTTGGCTGCAGGAGGTGCTAGTTCTGACGAAGTACCTCGCTCTCGTGGGTTGCCTTACGAGTTGTGTTCAAAGTCCTCCACTAGTATCCATTAGCATTTTTTTATTTTTGTTCGAGGGACTTCAAAGCACAGCAGGGTTTGTAAAATGTCCGAGATGAGGGTATTTACCGTAATAGAGAACAGGCCCTACAGGGATGATTATGCCTTCGCAAGCGTGCCTAGGCAAGCCCGAAGGGCGAGCCCAGGCTGCGTGAGCCAAGGCATAATCGGCCCTGTAGGGCCTGCTCTCTTACATTAAAATATGGGGAGGCTTAACCAGGTATGAACAAGCCAGTTCAGCCAAATTTGGCCTGTTGAATCATCGACCAAATTCTGCCAGGGAATTCGCCTCTAAAATCGCAAAACAAGCCTCCCCGGATTCTAATGTGAAGTTGGGCGGACTTTAATCGGTGTGTGGTCTTGAACTAATTGACTCTTCATCCATGCCTGCCTAGCTTTTAAAAGGAAATCAAAGATCGAGCTTCTTCTTGTGTAAGGTAAGAGGCTCTAAAATGAAGCGGGCATTTAGAACATACATGTAGACTCTCCTGAAATGGACATGACACGGTCTTTAAATGAACCTTCTATACTCATTGAATGGATTGATTAAAAAAACATTATTTATTGCAAGAGCCAGTCATTCTCATCGCTTTCCCCATTTCTCTTTAGAAGTAGCAAGTGAACACTTTATGGAAGACATAGGGTCATAAATAGCGACTTGAGACTAATCTTGTTTGAAAATTCACAAGTAATTCAAAAATGCTTCAAAAAATATGAAACGACTTGTGTTGCAATCATAATCAAATTCTCTTCGTCTGAAAAATAAGAAAAAAATATTTCCATCAAAGGAAATATATGAAGAAGGCTGATCAGCCCTAAGATGCTCCATTTCTGGACCTCCTACCTTAGTTGCTAGCAAATCATTTTTTTTAGAGGTGTGGTACAGCAGTTGAATTGATGTATGTGGCTCATCATCAGAGAGGGGTCAGCAGAGTTTTTAGGAGTGAGCTTACTGAGAATGCGCTCATGTGCCGTGGAGGCCGTTCATTGCGTGTCGTTTCTGTCAAGAAGATTAAGATGCAATTCAAGATTCGCCTAATCGAGCAGCTAATATGGAAAAACCCTGAGAAATTTCACGACTTTGCGATACGATCCTCGATCATGGAGCAAGATAGTAATAGAGGATTGTCATCGGCGTTTGATTCCGGAGATGAGTCGAGAGTCTCCTCTGGTTTTGGAAATCGTGATAGAAGGTTATTTCAAGGGATGCTTTCTTTTTGCAGATTCGTTGAGAGACCCGGGAATCTAAAGAATCGTAGCAGAGGTTGCTTGAACAATCAGTTCATTTGGATGTCGTTGCAAAGGCTTTGGTTTAAATCTTGCAAATCCTGTGCTGCGAACTTCATCTTTCTTTGAAGAAAAATGAATCTCCAGGTATCGTTGTGGTGCTCTCGGGTTGTCTTAACACGGAGTATATTTGGATCCAGTTTGCGAAGGAGAATCCGCTTTCGGAGCTCCCAGCACAGGTGAAGATCGAGAACCGCGCTGATCTCACTGAAGAGGCTGTCACGACGACGCTCCGTCGAGCCTTGCGATTCTACTCGACTATCCAAGCACATGATGGTCACTGGCCTGGTGACTATGGGGGTCCGATGTTCCTCATGCCTGGCCTGGTAATGCACATGTCACCATGTTCAGCGATCTCGCCTCTTTGTTGTTTGATCATATCATTTAACCTCTGTAGGACCAGGAAGGGTCTTATGTCTTTTTAGCAGTTTTTAGCAGGGAATATGGGGACATCTTCTGTTTAATTATGTTTATGTTTTGACCGACACAGGTAATGTTCTTGTGATATAAAATTTGGATTCATCTGAATTGTACTTTTCAAGATATGATTAATGTACTCGGTGATACTAAAACCATGAATTCCTGGTCCTTTAGGATTTAAAGCAGCTTCATTTACCTCGCCCGCAACTGTAACCTAGCAATTTTTCAGGGCAATCCACAGACATTATCGTCTTTTAAGGAATCAATCACACCCCACATAGACGCAGTGGTGACGTTCTTATTCCGGCACCTGACGAATTGAGTTCCATCTGATTTAGTTCCAGATTTAGGCTCATGCATCCATATTGATACTGATATTTGTGTTGCAGGTTATTGTCCTGTACGTCACGGGGTCACTTAACAATGTCCTAACTCCAGCCCATCAGAATGAAATGCGCCGCTACCTTTACAATCATCAGGTACTTGATCTTTTTCCAACATTTTGGATATTCGTACTCTTTGCAGCTGTCCTCCCTGTCTTGATTTACCTGGCAAGCCTTTTTCCTTATTGAAGTTGAAAACATCTGGGAAGTCTTAAGCTGTACTAATTTCGTTGTTTGATGAATTTCTTTTYGATTTCCTGGCCGCGGTACAATGCGTTGTGTGCTCTTTTTAACAGAGTTAGAGCCTTTACTGACATCCTCAGCTAATCTAATTGCAGAATAAGGATGGAGGTTGGGSATTGCACATAGAGGGACACAGTACCATGTTCGGCTCTGCACTGACGTATATCACATTGCGGATTCTTGGTGATGGGCCTGACGGGGGTGAGTTTAATGCCCTCCAGCGAGGGCGGAACTGGATCCACGAGCATGGCGGTGCTACTTATATCACTTCCTGGGGCAAGTTTTGGCTCTCCGTAATGTCCAACCTTTAATTCTTATATTCCCGCTCCATGCTCATAACAAGTGTTYTTCATCATGTGCTGACTCCAGAAACTAACAGATGTAGACACCTGAACATATCCTCTAATCACAGCTGACATTGGCGTAGTTATGGACCTGGAATCGGAGGCAATGGATTGCTTGTAACCTTTGCCCTTTCTGATGGCAGGTTCTGGGAGTATTTGATTGGTCAGGCAACAATCCCTTGCCTCCTGAAATTTGGACGCTCCCTTACTTTCTTCCCATACATCCAGGTACATTATAGAATTTGAAGGACTTTTCGTGTCTTTTCAGTGCGCAAAGGCTCACTTATATTTTGCTCTTCGTCTCTCCTTGTAAAGATTGGAATGCCGATCAGAGTAATTAAGGTAGTCAATGAGCGTTCTGAAGAATATGAGATCGAGGAAATTGCCAATTGCTTCCACGTTTCTCATGCTGATATTCATGGTTGCAGGTCGAATGTGGTGCCATTGCCGCATGGTCTATCTCCCGATGAGCTATATTTATGGCAAGCGGTTTACTGGTAAAACCACTGAACTCGTGAAGGCACTCAGGGAAGAGCTATTTGTGCAGAAGTATTCAGAAATAAATTGGGACGTGGCGCGGAATCTATGTGCAAAGGTATGTGTACATGCGTTTTCAGCAGGATGGGGCGAGTGTCGTCATGGCCGTCGATGAATCTTCCATGTTGTTGTGGATAGAAGACACAGGGCTGAGTTCAGTCGTTTCTGTGACCTTGTAATAGACACGATAGCGGGGTTGGCGATCCAATCCTAATCGACACTCATCTCAATGCACATCAAGTATTTGATGTAGTTCAATAAAGTGCATCTGATTAAGCTTGATCGTATGGTCTTTGCGTGCAGGAAGATCTGTATTACCCTCATCCATGGGTACAAGACGTGTTATGGGGAACATTGCATAAAGTAGTTGAACCAGTCTTGACTAGGTGGCCTGGTTCCCTCTTCCGGACAAAAGCGTTGGCTCACACAATGGAGCACATCCATTACGAGGATGAGAATTCCCGCTATGTAGATATTGGTCCTGTGAATAAGGTCAGTACATGATGAACCTTCTAGCAGAATTGGAGATTACAGAGGCTAGTCATGTCCATGGTCTCCAGCACATGATTGGTCTAGGCCATTGTCCTGGTTATGAGCATCTTCCTACTGGTCTCTTATGAAATTGCGATGTGCAGGTTGGACCTGCGAAATGTGAATCCTTGTTTCTTAATATAGAAATTCAATTCAAAAAGATTTTTTGCTGTGAAGCATGATCTCAACCTTCCAATGCCTACGCAGGTCATGAACATGCTGTCCTGCTGGATAGAGGATCCGAACTCAGAAGCCTTCAAGTTGCATTTGGCGCGGGTTGTTGATTATCTGTGGGTGGCCGAAGATGGCATGAAGATGCAGGTACTTGTATTTATTGTCATCTCCATTTACATATTCTGCATGCAATTACCAATCTATAAGTCCTTGCCTTGAAATTACTAAACTAGGTTTGCCAATTTATTGAATCTTCCTTCTTTTCTTCCATGTCCTGTGAACGACTCAACACGGTAGCTTCCAAGGTAGATCAAGTTCCCAAACTTGTGTTCATTTGTTAGTTTGCTGGTTTGTTTTATGATCGTTTACAATAACATCATTTATGTGCAGGAAATCATGGGCGTATTCAACAGGAACTGTATGATCAGTTACTCTGCTTATCGGAACATTTTCCCTATATGGGCTCTCGGTGAATACCGACAGAGATTAATGGCCTAAGACTGCTACTCAGCTATATGGGCCAGGCTCTTATCAGCCCCCTTTTTTCTGGTATCACGGGGCCAGATCGCACCATTTCAAAATAAACTTCTACTTTTCGCCAAAGATTGAAAAGTAACCTACTTTTTGCCAGAATTTTTCCATTTCTATTAAAAATGTGGATGAATTTTCCAAATTTGGGTGAAAAAGTGCATGAACATGATTGAAAAGTATTTTGGGGTCCAAAGGATGGATGAATGTGGAAATACAATGCTTCACCAAGTTTTAAGTCATTGTCATCCTAGCACTTTTTCAAGGAAGTAACAAAAAGAGTTGGTTCTTATCTATAAGATGACCCCATTGCCTATGTTGAAGACCCATGTTATTAATAGCAATGCATTTGTTCATTCACTTGGATGGACCTATTGGCAAGTGTTTATTTTCTAAGTACCTATGGTGATTGATCTTTGATCTTTCAATATGCTACACTTCTAGAGATGAGGGTTTTGAGCACCAAGCACTATTCTAGTGTCAGAGTTAGTCTTTGATGCCTGGTGGCGTGAGTGTATTAAGCTGAAATATGTTTGCTTTGTGTTCAAATACCTCCTTTCTACTAGTATTGGTTGAATGTCTATAGTCTCTATATTTGAATGGAAATGCGGTAGTTTCAAATTACATGCATTTATATACTTTTTTCATTGAATTTGTACTAGAAATTCATAACTTAGACCATTTTGTTTGGTTTATTCCAAAACCAAAGCATGTGCATCAAAATTAGGAGCATTGCTTGTTCTCCAACATACAAATCACACTTCAATGAACACCATGATGACATGAAATTGCATCTTAATTTCAATAGCAACCAATAGGAGATGAGTTTTTTGAGGGCAAACCAATGGAATTGAAATATGTTGTAATTTAACGATGGAGTTCATGGGAAGTCTAGTTGTCCTTCAGTTTAAAAAAAAATTGTGAATGCAAGGTAACAACACCTAGTAAAAGTAACACTTTTCTACTTTCTAGATGCACTTCTTCAAAGGTTGAATGACCAAAAACATTTGATGAAGTTATTTAGTGAATTCAAGGCACAAATGCAACCTTAGGTGTTTTGTACTTTTTTGACGTTTTAATAATATTTTACAAGTTTTCAACTTTAAGAATATAGGGTTTGTCCAATACTTTAAAAATGGCCTTTCTAAAAAATCAATGTTGAATTCACAACATTCAAACCTAAAACATAGTCATTATTGAATAGGCTATGATAGTAGAAAATTCTTGCCAAATTTATTTTGGAGAATTCATTGCAAATTCACTCTATGCAATAAATAAGTTTAGAGATGAAAAATTAGGATTTGAAAAGATGTACAAATTTCAATTGGTAGTAGTAGAATTTTGTAGTCAACAATACAATTTAGCATTGTTTCAGAAGAATCCAATGACAAATTTGGAATGTCTAAGGATTGGATGACAAATTGTGGATTATGATATAGAAGTCATCAATCTTACAATTTCCTTAAAATATAATTTCATTGCGTGTATTCATTAATGGTTAGCAATGAAGACTATTTCATTTCAATAAAAAAATTTGATTAATTTTTTTTAAATATGACATGTTTTTAGATTAATAAAGTAAATCAATTTTTTAAATTAAAAAATTTTAAATTGAATCATTTCAAATGTAGAAGTGTAATTGCATAACCTTCAACTTTCTAATTTTAGACGATAATCTTCATTGTTTAAAATTGTTGATTGGGAGTTTGGGACATATAATAGTTGTAGGCATAAATGTGTTAATTTTTACTAAATAGTTGAGTTGAGGTTGCAATTCTCCAACATATCCTCTACATGTGGGTAGGAATAGTGTCTGCATCTTTTGAAGGAATATTAGTGGCTTCATCCAACTTGATTATTGACGCATAATAAGTGACTTTTGCTTGTATAATGAATTTCATTGAATTGGTGTCCATTTTTTTCAAATTACATATTAAATATAAAATGGGATTTTCCACATATATAACATGAGAGGCCTTTTCAAGGGTCCAAACCTATAGTGTTTTGCTCCTAGGCACATTTCAAAATAATCTTAAATTTACAAAAAACTAGTGTTTTTCTATCTCCAAAAATGTTTCAAAAAATCATGTCAAAGATTAAGATCATAGGATCCTATCTAATTTTTCATTTGTCCACCAAGGGGACACTAGTTATGTCGGGGTCAAATTGATGATATTCCATGACTTCAATTCTTTTAGAATATGACACCTCAAATACATATCTTCACTTATTCTAATTTTTAGAGATTTGTATAGATTTATGTCACGTTCTTTGGCATCAATTTGTATCAATTTAACAAAACTGGATTTTCTCCTTAATCTTGGTATCGCCTTCATGGATTCCTCTTAAATTTATTGTAACAAACTATTTTGTATTAACATCACTTTTGTTAAATAATTGGCAAAATTCCACAACTTTGGCCATGTTTAGCTTGGTGTCAAATGTAAATCTCTAGCAATCCTATTTTTATTTACACAACTCATTCAACTCTAGTGAGCCCTATTAAGGCCCCATTCTTTTTTTAATGCAATAATCACAATAGAAATCCAAATTGTGCTCTAGAGGAGTTTGTGAAGGATTTGGCATACTCGATCAATGTCCACAAATTTACATCAAAATGCATTGACAATGGTTTTTGAACACTTTGTTTTAATAGGATGTTGTCTGTACACAATATAGGATACTTTGGATATCTATATCTATCAAACTTAATATTTCTAATCAATTTGTTTTGAAGATATCAAATTTCTACATCTCATTTCTTTGTAGATTTTGGTTTATGTAATAAAGAAATAAATATAGATTCTTGAAGATCCAACTCTATAGATTTTTACAAATTCCAAAATAATTAGATTTGAAAGCTTTAAAGATTTTAAGAATTTCAAATTTGAGAGATCATGAAAATCCTAAAACCTTTAAGTACCACTAGACCAAGAAGAAGTTCATATAAATAACCAAAATTGAAAAGATATTTCCTAAACTACACTTCAAACTTCAACTTTTAAGAAATTCTAACCAATAGTTGATTACAAACTATGACTGTATGATCTATAATAGAACGTCTCTAAAGAGTTAGAATGTTGGATGACTTTAGATCTATTATTGCACTATCTTACTAGTACATATCCATAAAATAAAAATTTAAATAGAAATTGAGCATTGCTCATAAAAATTAATTGTAAGGTAGAACCACCTATAACTAACCAAATAAGGAATTTGGACAAATCTAATGCAATGGAATGCAAGGTAAATATTTTTAGAGGTGTGTTGATAAAAATGATGAGGATTGCAAAAACTTTGGAAATTCTTTCGCACGAATTGAATTTAGTATGAATTTTGAAAGACAAAAGGTGCTCCAAACCCATAGCCGATCACTAGATCTTCCAATTCCGATCATTCAAAAAACTACTTTTCCACTCACTGCTTCCTACTTTTTTTGCACTACTTTGGAATATGTATCATGAACTTTTAGTCCCAACTTTGAAAAGATGAAAAAAACTCATTCTGGCCTTGGTTGGAAATACGTCAATCTATGGTTGGTAATGGGGCACTGGTTGGTAATGCGTGGTTCTACCTTAGTTTGAATATTTGAAATTATGTATATGATTAGAACTTTGAGAAAGGATAAAAAATAAGACAAGCATTTCTTACAATGACGTCAAATGAACGTTATTTCAAAAGGCAGAAAGACTTGAAAAGAGAAATTGGAATTATTATACTGTACATGATGTCACAAAACCGAGTACATGGTGTCACAAAACCAAGTACATGGTGTCATGGAAACAAATGAAGTACATACTGGCACAAAGACCCACAAAGGTCACTTGTATTCTCTCAAAAATAATGCTCAGTGGGAAAAAAATTGAAAAGTTTCAACAGTAGCATGAGGCCAAACTCCAAATTCTGACCACAATGGGATGTCTTACCTTATACCCCCCTAAACTTTCTAGAAATAAAATACCCTCCTCGGTATCACCCTCCCGGTTTCCTAGTGACCCCTAAAGGCCCAAGGTCTTTTTTCTGTCCAAAACTCTCAAAACTACCATTTTTATTACAAGGTGCATAAATTTTGAAATTTTTCTTTTTCTTTGTATCTAACCATAGCATCTTGAACTAGACAAGTATAAGAATGTTTCGAAGGTAGAAATTTCAGAAACTTTGACTGCATAGATTATAAGATATTTTTGTTTAAAGTGAAGATAACAACTTTTTTGCACCTTCTTTGTCTAGATTTTTTGACTTCAAAAAAAAAAAATTGTACTACTTATTTTGAATTAATAGCAATTGTATCAGAAAAATTGAATTGAGAAATTGTAGTGTTCTTCAAAGGGACACTTGGTCCTTAAGGAGTTAATGATCTAGATGCTCAATGATGAATTTATATTTACCTACTCCAAGAATAAGGAAAAAAATTTGTGTAAGTGTAAAAACAATGTTCAAAGCTTTGCGCTAATTGGGAATTTTATTAAAATGGCACTCATTCCGCAATTCTGGCACTCTTTGATTTTAGACTACATGGTTTGAAATCTATATCTTTTCTTGATGGTCTAGACTGCATGGTTTAGATGATGGCATTTGAAATATCACCACTTAACCCCTAAACGTTAGAGGTCCAACCAGGCTTAGAAACTGCCTGCCTTTGCAAGTCTCAAAAGTCTAAATTAGAGTAAGGTATGAAGATCCCAACCGTACAATATTGTAATGTGCATGCTGTAGATGGTGTGGAACAAATTTGGGGTCATTTGAGTGTATAGATTGAAAGATTATAATGTTTTAGTATTGAAGAAAGGTGCTGAAATTTTCTTGAAAACACATTTGGAGGTGAAATTCCATTTCTAAACCTACTCAAATGAAAAAACTTTAAGCTACTAAGTGATTCAAAAATAGAATATATACCCTTTGGTGGAAAAAAAATATCATTCAAATGAATCATTGTGTCAGCAAAATGGATTTGAAATGTCAGAAAACAGTAAAAAAAAAAAAAAAAAATCACATCTATGACTTAACCTCCTTCTACTAAACTTCTTCTCAAATTTCAATCACTCATAACTTCCTGGATTGCTATGTAATTTGAACCTCACAAACTAAACTAGTATGCGCAACTTTTACAAGAAGTATTATTGGATTTGGACATTGTATGAAGAAGTTATAGGCTGTTGAAGTTCACTACAATCCACCAATGTCTGGATTTTGAACTTTGAATTGCTCCAATCATTTGAAACAACTTGGATTGACATGAAAACTTTATCACAATAATTAGACTTCGGTGGAAACAAAACCCAACAAATTTTATTTAAAAAAAAAAAAGCATTAGATTACAAAGATACAAGTGCCCAAAGTTGCAGCCATCAAATGCAGTTTGGTGAGCTCATATTGAACCTGTGAACTTCGATTGAATCCCAAAACTATTATACATTTTGGATTGATCTAAATATTTTATCACACAAACTAGACTAGTATGCGTAACTTCTCCAACAAATTTTTTGAATTTGGACATTGGATGCAAAAGTTACAACCCTTTGAATTTGACTTTTACACTGTGAGGACGTTTTTCGTCCCCTGTGACGTTCAGGGGTTAAACAAAATTCGCCATATAATTGTGACTACAAGGCTAAATAATGTCGATTTTGGACCTTTATGCAGTAGAGGCCCTTTCCATGAGCTAGGGCCCAATCAAGTCATATGATGGCATGGCAACTTCAATTTTGTTGAATTGGCAAAAATTCATGACTTTGGCACATTTACAATCAATTTCCTTCAATTGGCATGATTCAAGTTCCAAAAATTGTAACATAATTATATGTAATTAAGGTCTAAAATTCAGGACAGGTATGGATTTTATCATTCATAACCGGGCTCAGAATGCACATTCCAAAACGTGCCAATGTTATTGCACAAAATTGACATTATTTTAAGGTGGGTACCCTAAGAAATAGTCTAAAACTCAAATCTATACTCACGAGTCCTAGTTTTGAGAGCTCTGAGCACTCACTCGAATGTTTCAATTATTTTGACACTCTTAACTCAATTATGCCAAACAGCCAAAGTAATGATCCACGTGTTAGCATTAGTGCTTGAGTTCATGCATTTCCAACCTACGTCAGATTGTCAATGGCCGGTTCCAGGCCAACTATTCCGATTAAATATTGCCAGATTCCATCTGTATAGAAAATTTCCCACGTGACTGGAAAAATTGCGCTCACTGCAAGCATGTTGCTAAAACGGATGGAAGCAAAGCGCGCGCACGATCAAAAGCTCAATCGTCGATTCGTACTWAGATTCGTCCACGCACGAATCGATTGAGCTTTTGATAGAGAAAGCTTTATGAAACGCATGCAAGCAATCTTAATTTGATTCTTACGGAGCTTCGATAAAGCGTCCACTTCCAGATCGACTGGGAGCTACGCACTCCAATTCGTAGCTCGGCCCGGCCAATGCATTCGGTAAGATAAGAAACTGTAGTTGTACAACATCTTAAAACCCACCGTGCTAGCTTGCGCTTGTGCCATGACGTGTCAAAGGCGTACGTACATTTCAAGTTTTCAAAATAATGCACGCGCGGTACTCAATCTATTGATACAAAATTACATAGTGGCTGCAAAAGTAGCTGCAAAGTATAGGGTATAGCTAGGGTATAGAGCTACGTTCCACCGTACAGTACTGAGACTATTGATTGTGATCAGATCGATCGAGTTATTTAAATTTTATTTCACATTCATGCATTTCTAGTACCACCAAATATATTCGGTTCACAGTCACCCTGCATCACGTACGCCAACTGCTGACGTACAGCTAGCAGCTWCTCGCAGATCCCGCATACATGTAGAGCTCAAGTTCCAGCTACAGTAGCTGGTATCTTGCTCCCGTTCCAGATGATCTCGTGCAGCACCGCCTGATTCCCAGCTTCGACAGATCAAATTCATTTGGGCGTTGCACACAACATCGGCGAGGTGCCTGCATGTACATAATTATACAGTATATATAGATGAGTATATAGATGAGTATACTGCAGGCCAGGGCCACAAGTGGGTGGGGGGTAACGATTCAAAATGCAAACGTACGTAGTTATAATACTAATTAACTAGCTAKCTAGTAATCAACTTAGTCCTTAGCTAGTACACCTTGGTAACTAGCTAGAGATATATGTGTCTTCTGTAAGTTCTAGTTCATTATATTACGTACTTCCCCGTGCCGTAGAATTGAACTGGACTTTACACCGATCGGTCGACATACAGGAAAGGCTCTGGATTTGGTAATCCAGGGCTGGAGCAGAACTGGGAGAATGTCGACGACGACGACGACGTTGGTAGAATGTACTTCGATACGGGAGTTTGGTCGATGCCGTGCAGCTTCGATTTC
>VACF01001211.1:0-25868 GCA_006891605.1 Pleurozium schreberi
GACGGAAGTGATGTTGAAACTCATCAGCGGCGCGGGCGCTGACGACTCTGTGGTCGCAGTCGAGTGACCGCTTTGGGCCGCGAGTACAAGTGGATGGGGGCAGACGTGCCGGACACGTGGAGGTGTCACAGGGGAGGACCACGTGGAGGGCAGCCAATCGGAGAACGCGGATAGCGTAGGGCCGGTCGTAGGAGACACTGTAGACGTAGCCCGGGACGCCAGCCGCCACTGACTTGCGGTGTACGTATTCGCTCGAGTACCGTAGATTTGTAGGGGAGGTTGAATCTGAGGAGGCCATTGGCCAATGGGGCGATTTATTGTGATGTGGAGCTTCAGGGTAGACTCGTTACAATCTTGTCATTGACCCCTAATTGCTGGAACTAATCATAGTAAAAAATTTATTGAAAATTTATACAGAGTTGTAAGGAATTTGAACTCCTCCCAAATATCTAACTAAATAGTGAAATTAGGTTGCCTTTACAATTAGGTTGCCTTACCCCAAGAAAGTTACTCTATAAGCCATCAAAGTCAATAGATATTTCTAACCAATTCTACACATGGAGGTTCATGAGTCTGAACTACACCACAACTAATTCAAAATTAGTGTATTCTTGTACATCTACAGTAAATGTTTATATAGTGTGGAATGTCGAGAAATTAGTGAGGGGCAACCTAATTTCACTATTGAGTGTACTCTGAATAAGGGTTTAACCCTCAACCCCTAAAGAAAGGACGTGATCCATTGTGAAATGGTCAAACATTATTTAAGCTAAATTCAACCTTTGAAATTGTGTTGAAACAACAATCTTATATTTTTGTAACTTGAAACTTTGAATTCTATATCATTGTGAGAAATTTCAATTTATTGTGTGAAAACTTGTAATTGTTATCATTTTTGTTGCAAAAATTGAACATAAATGAGAAAAAATAACATAAATAATCCAGATTATTTGAAATTTTTTCAAGAGGTACAAGTAACAATGGAGATTAGTGTGAAAAAATTTCAATTGCTTATTTTGTTTTTTACACCCAGAAAAACCACAACAAAGACCTTGAAGTCAAATTCATCTATTAAACCAAATTTATCCTTTTATTTAATTGATGTATTATTTTATTTTATTTTTTGCTATTGCAAAACTGCATTTTGTATTTATACTATATTTTTTCTGTACTTTTTATGGAAAAACAAAATTATTGTGAAATTTTCAAGCTAAATGTACAAATAAAATTATATAATTATAATATATTTTAGAATAATCTGTAATTTTTACCATAAAAGAATGGTAGAATGAGAAACATAATTTTATAGTTAAACAGTAAAATTCATGCCAACAAAAGAAAATTTGAATGAAAAACACACCAGTAAATTTGAATGTTGTTTGGATTTTAACACACGGAGCTTTCAATTGCAATATCTCGTTCAATTTTTGATATTTTTCAAAACTTAAAAATGGAATAGAAACAAAACTTTTCAAGCTTCATTTTCTTAGTCTAAATTCAAAAATAGTTATGTTGAAAATTGCAATCGATGTTGACCAAGGCGCAATTGCAATATCTTATTCAATTTTTGAGATTTTTCAAAACTTAAAAATGGAGTAAAAACAAAACTTTTCAAGTTTCATTTTTTTATTCTAAATCAAATTTCAAAAATAGTTATTTTGAAAACTGCAATTGAAGTTGACCAAGGAGCATCCACTTTTTGGATGCCCGCACCTTAAAGGGTTAAGGTAGAACCACTAAAATCGAAATACAAGACCTTCAAACGAATACCGCACTCAATTGATGACTTGTACCATCTGATAATGAAAAATTCTATTTTCATATTTGGATCAATGCATTACGCAGTCAATATTTCTCAAGGAACTATACCTCAAGAGCGAATACTGATACCCACTCAAACAGACGGGGAAAAACCTGTCTTTCATCAAGAGAACCATGACTCCTCAACTCCTCAGAAACTCTAAGCTCCTCTTCTTCTGGACTCGCAAAACTTCTGGTCTTGATAAGAACAGAATCGATTTAGTTGACAACCCAGTCTCCAGGACAGGCAAGTTATTACCTCACAGCTGCTCCAATTACGTCCTTCCGATCAACTCACTGCTCCTGCGGTCGATTTCAGTTCAGTGTCTGGTTCAACACTGGGAATCCTCGCCTTACTTGAATTGCTCACCCTGAGAGAGTTGCTTATTTTCGGTCTAGAATTTTTATACATCACAACGTCAAAAGGCTGATGCGCAATTTCTAAAGCTTTGGCTGATACGTTTGAGTTCTCTCCCCCACCTAATGTCTCCGTAATGACAGCAGATCCTAAGCAAATACCATKCTGATAAAATGCAGTGTACTGTCCTGGTGCTAACCCTTGATCATCATCATTCAAGTTCACCACTGCTGAGGTACTTGGTTCACTGTCCTTGTCCACATCTGTCTGTAACTCCATTCTACAATCGTATAACTTTGGACCGTGGCGAACCTTGCATTGCAAGCTCGAAGTGTCTGCGGGAGGAGATCCTGAAAACCAGTTGAATGAACCCACACGGAAATCTCGTCTGCGTTTGTCTTCTGAGAAGTACTGCCGAGAAATGAAAATCACATTGTTCACAATGTCTTTCGCCACAACAAACCAGGGTCCGTTCGACAAGCARAGGCCTTGACGTTGACCAATTGTGTAAAACCAGAACCCTTTGTGAAGACCAAGAAGCTCTCCCGTCTCAGCCTCCAATAGGCGACCTTCCCTCTCACCAAGGTGTCTCGCAATGAAATCACTAAACTTGACCTGTTGCAAAGTACAACATACCTGAGGGCACGGTTCCAAAATATTCGCGAGGTACAAGTTGTCAATATTTCCTTATCAAGCTTACCAATTTGACAACGAAGATGAATTGACGTACCTTGCCAAGAAAACAAATCCCTTGAGAATCTTTGCGATTTGTGTTGATCAGACCCATAACCTCCGCAAGCTGTCGCACCTCGGTCTGCCCAGGCACAATTTGGCTGAACTATTCAGTGTTGGTTCGATTAACTGAGGCCCGTATGTTCAAAGCAATCTCCATGAATCATGAAAAGAAGCAATGAAATTGTCTAAAACGAGCCTAGAAAATATAATATGGGTTCCACGGAGTCGCATACAACCTCAAAAAACAATTGCCACGTCCGACTTCTACTAGGTACAGTACCTGCTACAGATACACTTCTCTCGCTGCTGCAAAAGAGCGTTTGACTGGACTACTAACCTTTATAAAGCCACCAAGAGGAAAAATGAGGCGCGACAACTTCTCCTGGCTCAGATGTGATAGAAAATAGGTCTGGTCTTTCACCTGTTCAAATATTAAATTTGGGATGTGGTATAGAGTTTTGTTATTTTTAGGTCTTGTTTTATAAAATAATATGTAAGAGGAGTAATTAATTGCAATTATATAGATGTTGTTCAGTGTGTGTTTAATTGTAGATGTTGGGAGTTGGAGTTTATCTTCAAATGTATATAGGGATGAGACATGTATAGCCTTTGAACTCCTACCAAAATGAGGACTAGTGGTTGTGCATACCATTTGAATGTTGAAAGGTCATTAATGAGTGGTTGGTATTTTTTGATTTTAGAGTTGACATGTGAATGTTGAGAGGTCATTAATGAGTAGTTGATATTTTTTGATTTTAGAGTTGATATCATTAGTAGAGAAGTTGTAGCATTTGATGTCATTGTTAACTTAAAATAGATGGATCATTGTGGATGTCACCTATAATGAATCACCAAAAACATGGGTTTTTTCTAGTGTTTTGTCGTCCAATTTTTCTTTTACAAGCATTGTTTATAAATTGTTCGAAAAGAAATTTTAAACAATTGAGTGATTTGAGCATGTGAAATTTGTGTAGTTGTCTAGAGGTTGTTCAATAAGTTTCGGTCAAATTGGATGCCATATTTAACTACTTTAGGACTATTCAATGAAATTTAGACTTTACATCCAAAGATCTCTAGATTAAAACATCGGGAGATCTCCCGATGTTTTTACAAATCTTCCGATGTTTTTATAAATCTCAAAATGTTTTGGATAGATCTCCTGATGTTTTGCATTATCTCCTGATAACCATTTTTTTTTCTCCGATGACTATTATTAATTTTGGACTTTCAAAAGTCCAAAGGTAGTTAAATGTGGCATTTGGTTATTTTGTGTCCATATTTGAATGCTAGGAAATTTGTTTGTGAGGTTAGAATTGTTGCATGTCATCTTCATTTATTTGTAGGTACAATTTGAAGAAGCAAATAGGGTCTTTTTATGGTGTGAGTTTGTGCAAGAACTAGTCTTCTAGGTGGAAGTAGAAGGGTAATGGTTGTAAGTTCCATTTTAGGTGTTTGTTGACTATGGTGTTAGGTGGTCTTTGGAGGATGATATGGAGGTAAGGTTTTTGTATTTGAAGTCCAATGGAGGAATGGTGGAGGTTAGCCAAGAATATTTTGGTTTGTAATATATTTGTTTGGTGATGTATGTTTGGTGATTTATGTAGAGGACTGTTTAGTGTTCTATGTTTAGTGATTAACGTGTAGTGCAAGTGGTTGGAATTCATTTTTTAAGATGTTGGGGTCTTGTGGATTCATAGTGAATGGAGATCTATTTGAAATAGGCAAGTACATATGTGTTTTTCCATTTTGGTGTATTTGGTGGTGAGTTGTTGTATTAGCCAGTGGACAAGTAATGAGAATGGAGTGATTTTATGAGTTTTTGTTTTGGCTATTAATCTTGTGCTATGTAATGCATTTATTACAATTTTACATTATGCCTATGTATGATACTATGTTCCTATATATTATATGTGTATTTTAGACCTAGTGAGTTGAAGAAAATATCTCTTTTGTGTGTGGGTTAAAAACATGCAATTTGTGTGGGGCATGTCATTGGGAATAAGAAGTATGAGTGAATGATTTTGAAAAAAAGTATTATATGCTGAAGAAAAGGGTTGGGGATGATAAATTGAGAGTTTTGTAATGGTTTGGTTTAATATTGTATCTATGATGCTAATCTTTTGTTTCATATTAGCTAGGCTTTGGATGAATAGGTTGCATTGGTTTTTGTTTTGTAAATGTGGCATCTCATTGTTGAATAGCAATATCAATTGAATTCCTACATAGGGGGATGCTTTGTTTGAGTTGGCATAGATGTGACAAACCACATTAATTAATCACATCTTGTAGGTAGCCTRAGTTTGTCAATATTGTTAATATTCAAGGGTGGTCAAGTGGACCAATTGCATTCTAAAAGTCTATATTAATATATGATGTAAATATCATTTTTGTATTTATATGGCATCTTAATTCTAGGTCTGAGATGAAGATTTGAATTCAACTTATTGTACATCTTCTTGACTAATGTGAAGGATTTGGTGTTCTGTGCACGATTGTTTACTTATAGTGGTTGAAATGTATTAGTAAGTAGCTTGTATATTGTACTTGTAGAACAATGGATCTATAGCTTGTGAGGAAAGTAGGGCACAATTTCTCGTATACGAAAATGGTAAGTAACTGTTTTGGAAGTGAAAAATTTGTTGTTGCTTATAACAATGTCACAAGAAAAGAAATAATAGGCCATGAAATTTTGAGGGCACGCATGATTTTAAGAATGTGTTGGAGACATTATTTGGTCCTAGCATTTTATTATTGGCAAGTGTTTTGACTGCAAGATTGTATTGATTATTATAAAAATTTAGTTTGTAGTAGAGCATTCACAATGGACAAACAAAAACTTGAAGTTAACATCATGTCATCGTCCATTCTTGGCAAGACTCTAGATGAAGCCATACTTGTAGTGGACAAGTTTGAAATCAAGTTGGGAAGTGATCCCAAATTTTGTTTGGTGAACAAAACGTTTTTGTTCATGGAGAAAGGAGTTGTGAGCTAAAGTTTTAGAACAATAATGCAACTACAAAAGAGCTTTCACAACTATAATTCCAYCAGACATCTTCCTAGTGTGAAGTCATCTGCTGGACAAACAAAATCCATAATGACATGGCAATTTCCCTCCACACCAAGGATGACTAAGCAGTCCCGGAAGTAAGTTTAGGTAGAATCGCCTATTCCCAACCAATGCCCCATAGCCAACTTGTAATAGGCTAGAATGATTGTTTTTTCTCTTTTTCAAGGTTGGGACTAAAAGTTCATGATACATATCCCAAAGTAGTGCAAAAGAAAGTAGGAATTAGTGAGTGGAAAAGTAGTTTTTTGAATGATCGGAATTGGAAGAGTCTACAGATTCTAGAGCACTTTATGCCTTTCAAAATTCATAGTCATAGTAATATGAATTTATGCAATAAAATTACCAAAGTTTTTGCAATCCCCATCATTTTTATGAATACACCTCTCAAAATATTTACCTTGCATTGTTCCAGGTTTGTCTAAAATTCCTTATTCGGTCAGTTATGGATGGTTCTACCTTAGTGGACTCATGATTTTCTCCACTAGCACTGGACATCCAGCTCTTGTTCCTAGCCTTGAACGCATCAGCGGACGTTTTGTGTCCTCTCGATGACAGAGAATCAAACTGTGTAGGATAGAATTGCAACTTTTCATCCTCGGTATTAGGAGTGGAAAGGGAAGATTTTTCTAACACTTTGACTTCCAATTTGGCTTTTCAAAGTAAATGATGTCACACGATATAAAAAAAATGCATGATTTCCACGGCCACCGGTCCGTCCTTCGAGGGCTAGGATTGGGCACCCATATAGGGACATCTGCACACACATTTCTATGCCACCTCAGCCAGAATATTTTCCCAAGATATAACGGGGATAACTAAACATCCCTGGAAATGCCACGTCATCCATGGCCAGTGCCTCTTCGCGATTCCGAGAGCCAATCACTGTTAGAGCGGATAACTTAATGAAGATTCTAGAAGCATCTCTGGAAACACAAGCTTACCCCCGAACCATGCTCTCCGTTCGATCTCCGGCGGAGACTTATTATACGAAAGGCCCTTCACTTTAGCCTTTAGTGCGTTGATCTTTACTGCACCGCTGGAACACACGAATAGGAATGCCAACCAGGCCAAAATCTTCCCGAAGAGCCGAAGCCAGAAACCGAAGTTCCGTATCGTCAAGTTTTCCTTGACCACTCACGAAAACTACAAATGTTGGAGGCCGAGCCTTCACTTGCGTCATGTACCTCACTTTCGCTCCGTGGCCTTCTCCTCCTTTTGGGTGCCGGCTCATGACCTGAACATCATAGGTACGTTTGTCAATAACAGTATAATAATCTCGCCGTTCCTGCTAAGGCACAACATTCAAAGCTGTGTGTAATCAAAGTACARAATTCATATCATGTGCATTGCATTTGGACTGGGTCGTGAGACCTGAATCCCAAGTATTTAGATGGCCAAAAATGGCCGCTTCCATATTTACAAGAGGTCAAATAGATCATCTAGGAACTTTGAGAACTGTATTTAACCTGCAAGTGCCTTAATGGCCAGAAGTGTCGGCTTCCATATCTACGTGAGCTGTAGTATATCATCTAGGGAAGCTTTGAGAACTGTATTATACCTCTGAAATGCCGAAACAGCCAAAATGACGGCTTTTATATCTATAAGATTAGAAATAATTCAACTCAAGGAAACAAAATGTAGCAACAGGAAGTGGTAATCAAAATCTATTTTTTGGAACTATTGAAATATGTTTTGGAAGTTCCTACATAATCGGCAACTGTCTTTCAAAAGGGGACTTCCTATTTTATCTAGTTTTGGGCACTTGGGGCCCAAAGGAATCACATCAAGTGTGTCATGCAGAGCAAATACCTTCCGAAGCCAGCGATTCAGTTTTGCTGTCGGCAGCCGCACACACCACAACCTGTAGCTCTCATTTACATGCCGCATGACCGCAGCTCGTCCTTTACCCTCCAGCGCAGAGACAAATACTATTGGTACTCCCGTAACCTGGAACACGCCTTATTGTTAAGACCACACAAAGCCGCCATGAAATKCCAACTTCAAGATGTAACCACGAAGACCTGGTRCAAGTGGAAGACAAAAATACGCAAYAATAATAAATGAAAGGGGATGCAGAAARGGGACTGTACCTGCGGTAAAAGTTTCTGAATTTCTTCTGGAACAGCTTTCATGACAAGAGATCTTAGCCGCCCTTGCTCACTTCCAGCKAGCAGATCCATTTTGTTAACCACGACTACAAGGCCCCTACCTTCTTGAACTACCCACTGAGCAAGGGCCGCTTCAGTGTGCCGCATGCTTTTCTTAGTCTGGGCAATCTAAATCCATAAATAAATACGTTTTGTAAGCGGGGATACTCAATACATACATGGATTCGTCTCACAATTAGTGAAGGAATTTGTGTGCGTAAACTAGGTCTGCAACCCAATTTAAAGCTTTGAAACAAGTAACTGGAAAAGCTAAAACTAGAACTGGCTGACATTGGAGTACCAGYCCCCATTAAGCTAATATTAGTGCAACTAAGCATGAAGAAACATTTGAAAATATGGAAATGATTCTCCATGAAGAAGAACACTTCGTAGCCCAGAGTCGATCAACACGACATTTGTGGGTGGAAACAATTAGATCTGAAGACCTAAATCTCTTTAATCTGGASTATAGTTAGAGTCACGTAATACCTCTTCAGCATCCAGCACTAGAGCGATGACATGAGCGCGTTGCACATTGCGACGTGCATTCATGGCACTCAARGCTGCAGGTCCCTCCTTCAACTTCGATCTCTGCATCCAGCCTGCAGTATCAACCTGCCAAACATGAAGTATCATTCCCTTTGAAGAATCAATTAAGTAATACATGACCTGCAAATTCAAAAACATACAGAGACACTAAACAGTAAAAACTGCTCTGAAAGCAGAAAGAGAAGGGAAATAGAAAAAAAAAAGCTTACAAGAAAGATTTTCTGGCCTTCATACTCGAACTCTACTCTGATAGAATCACGAGTCAATCCAGGCTCCGGCCCAGTCAACACACGCTCCTCCCGCAACAGTGAATTGAGGAGCGTAGACTTGCCCACATTCGGACGCCCAGCTATGGCCAACTGCATCGGCACCTTTTTCAACTCGGTTTCACTCAACAAGGCCTCGTCCTCTTCTTCTTTCAAGCTCAACTTCGTCTCGAATTTGTCCATCTCTTCAAGAGCTGCTTCACTTGAGTCGGTATCCTCTTTAGTGTAACCCTCAGAATCTTCTTCCACGAGTGGAACAGCGGCTTCCAGACTAACCTCCTTCTCAGGCCCGTTTCCAGCAGGTTCATCTCCTCGAAGCTCCAATTCAGTCTCCACAACAGAAGATTCCTCTTCACGTAAGTTTGCAGCTGCCAACCCTACCCATAATAAGGTTTAMATAGCGAAAAAGAATCCAGAACTTGGAACAGCAATGTGTTTTGATGACATATTCATACAAGCTAGGAACTACGCATGCAATTAGATTTTAAAACTAAGGTAGACGATCAGGTAAACTATGTGAGGACCTGATCCCTTATTTCCGACAGCAAGTCATCTTATTCATACTCACTTGGTTGGTCCTCAATTAGCAAGTTGCGTGTAAGCATGACTTGGCTAAATGATTAAGGCTACTAATGTTTGAATGGAAATGAGATCATCTAMTATGCTTCAATAGTGGCCAATAACGTCCCACTTGGAATGACTGCTAAAAATCATACATAATGATGCAAATCATATCTCCAGAGAGTTTGGCATTTGAAAACAAGTGATCTCTCCCAAGAGATGACCTCATCAAAGCACATTACTAAATATTGGTTAAAATGCTTAAATTTGGATGCGGATAGTATTCTCTACCTTACCTGCTCGTTTGACCAACAACTCTTCCTGGGCTCTCTCCACCCACGGTCGTAGATCCTCGTACAGATCAGCGAGACCCTGTCCAGACTCCGCAGACACGGCCACCGGGGCTCCAAACCCCAAACTGTAAGCCTCCCCCATGGCAGCCATGAGAGAGCCACTGGCGTCATCATGCATTCCTTCAGCTTTGTTGAGGAGCACCTTCACACGCACGTTGGGCGCAAGCTTGCGCAATTTTCTTGAAGAATTTTTTATCTTGCGCTCAAATGCGTAGGCCTGATATCTCTTGCGTTGATCGCAGTTGAGCTCTCTCCTTTCCCTCCCGTCATGGCCATGGTGGTGGTGTCAGGTGGAGCTTCGTTCGGATTTCGCTCCTGCTGGGACTCTTTCCCTCGCCGCACATCCAGAAACTCTCCATTTGCGCCACGCCACCGCTGCAGCGTTGTGGGTCTTCGTGCTGCCTCAGGTGCACGCAGTATTGTTTGCACTTGTTTGTTGATTAATTTGATTTCACCTGAGGACGATGTGCTGTCTTTGGATTCCTTTCGTAGTCAGCCTGACTGTCGAATTCTGCGTTTAAAGGATGATGTTGCTTGGATTTGTCTTTTGGCAGCGGACGTGTCGGAAAGCTTCGAGGATCCTGTGTTGATTGTGGTGGGAGGAGGAGCTGCAGGAATTTTTGGAGCCTTGCGAGCCAAGACAGTGTGCCCCCAATTGACAGTGGTGGTTCTGGAGAAAGGCAAACTGCTTTCTAAGGTTTTCTCCTCACTGCCTTCACGTATCTTGCTTGGATAGACAGGCCATGGACCGCACTCTTGTCCTTCTCCTCGCTCGAACTGCGTGGAATGGGTGCAAGAGTTTATTTGCAAGAAAGTTCCTTTCCTTCCTGTGCACTTCACTCACATATTTGCTGATCGTAGAATTGCAAGAAACTTTATCGTACGACCAACGTTTTACTGTAGGCAATTGAGAACAGCTGTGTGCAGTCAGTACGCGGTCAAGGTAAAGCACCTATTGTCATTACAGAATGCCATCTCTAGATACACATGATTCGTAGGCCGTTTTTCTTGTGGAGGGTTTAAGGCACGGAATTGATGCATATTTATCCCTGAGTTGTTGCAAACCGTTGCAAAAACTATGTGCAATCTCTGCCTTCTGTACAAGACGTCTCTCAAGCCTAGCCCAAGTTAGTTGTTTTGTCAAATTTCGGTGTGYTGAAATTYKACTGTCTAGTGCTCKTGACGATGGTTTTCTGGTTGCCCAATGTTGAATGCTCCGGCTGAACATCTTYGTGCCTCTCTAAACCCGCCAATTATGTGAAATATATGCTAATGTAACGAATCAGACCATCAAGTARATTGATAATACACSAACAGTGTCYATTKCSTTAAAYTGCTGCRATTCCGGTGCCARAAACTGTGCCGTACATCTACACAGAGCCCTAGACACTAGGACAGGGTGTTTTAGATTTACGTTTCAAACCCCACTCCCCTAAAAAGCACCGTGTAGTGGATACCGCCAAAACATTCAAAACTTAGCCTCAGAGTGGCTGAATAGTTTTAAGAAGTTCACAAGATGGAGCACATTTTTTTGAATATTTTAGGTCATTAAAAACTTGGGGTGTGTGAGCAATTGCATGTTCTAGGAGTGTATTCATGTGTACATATCTCAGCAGTCAGCCTGTAGGAATGAAAACGAACTAATTTCTGCGGGAATTATTTGATTCGAGTTTTGGCGATTCTTTGTCATTGCAAGGAAATTTAGGTGATGGACGAGAAATCAGTTTGCTCTTTGCTGGCAAGGGCATGGCACTCCCTTTTGTGACTGAACTTATTGTGTTGCTTCTGTTATTAGGTGCGCATATCAGGGGGTGGACGTTGCAATGTCACGACTGGTCTTCATGTGGATCCTCTTGTAATTTTCACTACTCTAATTGCTGTCAGGTTGATGATTCTGAGTTTGATGTTTACTGTAATTGATGATTCCATTTGGCACGTTGCATTCTGTTCGACCAGGTTGGCTGATGCATTTTCGATAGCCATTGGCAGGACAATATCCACGWGGRCACAAGGAATTGCGAGGGTCGTTCTTTCGAGCACATGGCCCTAAGGAGACTATAGCATGGTTCACTCAACATGGCGTTTCCTTAAAGGTGATCAGATTTCGATTGATGTATTTTTTGCATCACATCTCTCTAGTTTGCAAGACTTTTAGATTGATACTAAAAGTGAAGACCTCTAATATGAACAGAAAGAGGAAGACGGAAGAATGTTTCCCACTTCCAACAATTCAGCAACGGTTGTGGACTGTCTGCTGAACGAGGCCCGACGCGTTGGAGGTATTGCACTACCAAATTTTTGACTCAGAAGCAACATTCTGTACATCCATTTTGAAGGAGGTGTACTAGCATATTCATATATGAAATTTGACGCAATTTGTATTTTCTGAGTGATTGACTTGAATTTGTATAACCTCGTCTCCGTCAATCTCATTTGGACATCCTTGTGGTGTTTCAGTGATTGAATTATCAACGTGTAGTCATTAAGTTTTGCAGTGGTTTTGCGGACTGGCGTATCGGTCAGTGACATTTTATGTCGAAGTGAAGGAGGATTTCTTGTCAAACTTGCTAAAAGCAAAGATGGGCCAAACATACTCGGTGCTCATTTTGTCCTTCTATCAACTGGGAGCTCACGGCAGGTATATAGCATGATCTGASTACTTGAATATACTTTACGTACTATCAGACACAATTTTGGTTTAGGGTTTTAGKGTTATGATAAACTTTCTGAGAGCCTCCCGGGGGGAGACTTTTCCTAAAAAGGCCTGACTATGTTTGTGCTTAGGTAAATGAGTCTTCTTTAGTCTTGGTTTTTCAGAGCTTGGTAGTATTCATSTATTWTATYATTKCCACTCTTGCCTTAMTTCTGTTCACACGTAACATATGAGTGTTCTGTGGTTGTTTTTTGAAGTAGGGACATGCATTGGCTGGAATGCTAGGCCATTCTATAGTTGAACCTCAACCTAGCCTTTTCACATTCAAGGTCCTGGATGCAGCACTTGCAGAATTGGCAGGGGTATGTGGAATTCTCAACTTGTCTCTGGTGTTCACCAGAGTGATTTTGCACATTATTTACCTCTTGTTTTCCCACAGTACCACTGTATTTGAGCAGTTTTCTGAGAAATTCTTTKAAGGGTAATCTTTGGAAGGGCTGGTTATGGTGATTTTCAGGTCTCTTTCGAGTWTGTTAAAGCCGACCTAGAATTGCCTGGTCAGAAGCAAAAGAATCCTCGTCTATCTCAGGTGTGCGCCGTTTTCTTTTTGTTTTCAGATCATGTGAAAGACATGATTTTATTCTGATGACTGTGGGTCACGAACGTGGTTGTAACTTAACCCTTTTGGGGTTGCCTTCAGACAGGTCCGCTGTTGATAACGCATTGGGGTTTGAGTGGCCCAGTTGTGCTTCGGCTATCTGCTTGGGCTGCCCGTGATTTGTTCTCTTCRAATTATCAAGGTAGGTAGTGAGACTAAATAAAATCATGACAAACACATCAATTTTTCTTCATAGAACAGAGAATCAAATACATAAAGTGGACATTTGTAGATGATGGTTTGTTTGTTGATTCAGTTTAGTGAACTCGTGGCCTTTGTGCAGGTACGTTATGGATCGACTTTGTACCAAGCTTGTCAGCTGAAACTGTGCACACAGAGCTGGAGAGCCAGAAAAAATCCTTTATGGTACGCCCTTTTTGCTTTCCAGAGAAATAGCATTAGTCATATGCTTCAGTAATCGTAGCGGCAGTCATGCTTAAGGTTTTTGTGTATGAACAGCGTTCCATACAGCAATTTTCCCGTGAAGTGGAGTGGTTTCCTTCGTGCTCCCCATCACAAGGCGCTGTGTAAGTTTATCATGTTCATTCGACTATTGATAATAATCTTCAGTTTATGATYGTATGGGTCATGCAGAAGCGAAAAGTAGGTGGTGTATCACCGTCACAAATTCCCCTGACTCGCAGGTTCTGGCAATACTTACTACATCGTGAGGTCAGTCAGACACTGTATCCCTTCCTCAGCATTCCCAACAATTGAAGTCATCGCAGTTTCTTCTTCTCCTAAAAGTCTGATTGTTAAAATTCTTTTTAACATGCTACTCGAAAGTGGGCTCAAAGTGATTACTTTTGTTTTCAGGGCATCGACTCTGATAGCATTTGGGCCACATTGTCAACCAAAGCATTGCGGCAGCTGTCAAACCTCCTGAAACGATGTCCGTTTCTTGTTTCTGGCAAGGTAAAGACGTGTACCAGTATTCTGCATCGAGATTTATTGATGGTGGTGGTTATTTTTTTTTGACACATATCTCTTCATGAGTGTTGGCTTTCAATAGCTCTTGCCATTTTTTCAATTTTTTTTTAAGAGCTTCATTTTACTTCATTTAACAACCTTGGCGTAACATGGTAGCGAGTGAACTCATGTGCAGTTTTCAGACCATGATTTGTTCTCTCATGTGGAGACATACTCTGTGCATAATTTTTTTTGTGCAGGGAGAGTTTAAGGATGAGTTTGTTACCTCTGGTGGAGTACCTCTTGTTGAGGTGATAGTTCCGCTCTATGACCCCTAGTCATCCTTTTGAAAAACAAACCTTATAGGATTCATTTCCGAATGCAATTTTCACAATTTTTCAAAAACAACTGTTGGACAAGGTGAAGTTTATTTTCTAAAACAATCTCACTATTGGGATTATTGTTTTTCAATCCCATTTTAGAGCTATTAACCATTTAGTTTTTCATTCAATCTTGGACTTACTTCTACTTAACAATTTTTTAAAGAATGAAAATCAAGTGTGTTTTTATTGAAATGTTTTTTTTAGACTTTCAAGTCAATTCTTCAACATAAATTTTTTTTAATTCAAAGTGTGTAGTGCAAAAAACTTCCACAAATGACGGTCAAAGTCATGTGAAATTGCAGGCCAATGTTCAAAAGAACTTTCTTTTTCAACTTTGAATGCTAATATCTTCCAATCTATTCGGTCAAACTTCATATGATTTAAACCACATGATCTAAGACAAGTGCAGTAAAAGATCCTGTAGTTAGATTTTAAGAAAAAAATCTTTTTTTCATTTCTTGGATGAATGCAACTAAAATTGTAGTTTTCAATGGTCTTTTGACAAAAATATATATGGCCTTGGGACTTTGGGGGTTAATATCTAAACCTAATCATGATCAAATACGACAACATACATGTAGAATAATTGGTGGAGATTTTGTAACTTCTCATATACATAGGAGATGCAATAATGACTTAAATTGGAGGGTATTATGTATCATTGGATCTAGCTCACCATGTGCAAACTTTTATAACTCTTGTATACTTCTATTTCTATATTTTGTATGTCAAAAGACACAAAAAATACAATTTTGTAACCCAATTTAGGCTTCTCAAACCTTTAAGGTTAAGATTAATTCAATCTCCTATTCTAAAATCCACATTCTGAAGAGTTCCTATAAGTTCTTTGGACCTAGCTTTCTTCCCACCAAGCAATTTCTTCCGCGGGGTGAGAAGGAGATTGAGAAATATGTTGCTCAAAAGCAATACACTTTTTTTAAGGAAATATTAGGTGATATAATCCCCCATTTTCAGTGGATGAAATCGTTGATTCGCTACATATTCAAAGAATATTGTTGTTCTTTTTTGGATGAATGTCCACTCTTTTAAATGAAAATTTTTAAGTTTCATTTGCATTTTGAATGTCTCATTTATTTTTATAAATATTAGCAATCACATCATTGAAATGAAGATTGTTTTATGTACTATCCAAAATAAATGGAAAAAAGCCCTTAGCTTCCACACGTAGGCAAGAGGCGGATCCTCTATTTTACATAGGAGTTAGGGACAAGAAAGGGTTGGGCTTTAAAGGACCTTAGTTGGCATTTTAAACTACTTTCTCTAAATTGGTGGCAATTGCTGCATTTGAATGGCCACTCCAAATTTGAACATTTGGCCACAGACTTTAATGAATGTCACATTTTTTAATGTCGCATCCTTTGTTATTATAGCAATCACTAGGTATGCAACTACATGCATACAAATTTTTTTAACACCTCATATAATTTAAACCAAATGAGCCCATAGCTGACACAAATGGGATCAAGTCCAATATGCACAAAATTATAATGTTGCTGTACATTCAAGTTCCAAAATATACAATACTAGTACAATTTTGCCCACAGTGTGAGCTTGCTACCATTTGCCCCTCAATGCATGGGCCTATTTATGCAACTTTCTAACATAACAATGTAGTTGAGTGTCTCTTAACAAGATCCAAGTTCTCCAGAGTAAGACCAAGACAAGACAAAGCGTCATTTTGCATTGTATAGGGCACCCACATTTCCATGGTCACACCTAGAAAAAGAGAATGAGATTATTAAATAGCTTTCTCCAAATTCAGCAGACCAAGACCAAAACATGATTAATCAACATTTTGTTTTGTAAAGGGCCCCACATTTCCATGGACACACCTAACACGAGAGTATGGGATTATTACACAGCTTTGTCCAAATTCACTAGACCAAGACAAAAACATGATTAATCACCATTTTGTTTTGTATAAGGCCCTCACATTTCCATGGTCACACCTAACGAAACATAATCGGATTATGAAACAGCTTGTCCAAGTTCACCAGTCTAAGACCAAGTGACATTGTAAAGCATCATATTGTTGTGTCTAGGGCCCTACATTTCCATGGGCACATTTAAAACAACAAGATTGGATAACTAAACATTTTCGTCCTTTCAATGGCTAAGACCAAGACAAGGTAAAGTGTCATTTCATTTTTTCTAGGGCCCCCACATTTCCGTGGTCACACCTAGCAAACCAAAATCAGATCATTACACAGCATTGTGCGAATTCACATGACTAACACCAAGACAAGATAAAGCATCATTTCATTTTCTATTGGGCTCGACATTTCGATGGTCACACCTAGCAAAATAGAATCGGATCATGAAAGAATTTTGTCCAAGTTCACCAGACTAAGACCACAACAAGATAAAGCATCATTTCGTTTTGTATAGGGCTCCTACATTTCCATGGTGACACCTAGCAAAACATGATCAAATTATGAAATAGCTTCGTCCAAGTTCACCAGTCTAAGCCCAAAACAAGAAAAACCATGATTTTGCTTTGTATTGGACCTGACATTTCGATCGTCACACCTAGCAAAAGAGGATCGGATAATCAATTAGCTTTGTCCAAGTTCACCAGACTAAGACCAAGACAAGGTAAAGCGTCATTTTGCTTTGTGTAGGGCCCTCACATTTCCATGGTCACACCGAGCAAAATGAAATTGCACTATTAAACAGCTTTGTCCAAATTCACCTGACCAAGACCAAAACAAGATTAATCATCATTTTGTTTTGTCAAGGACCCCCAAATTTCTATGGTCTCACCTAACAAAACAGAATCGGATTATGAAACAGCTTTGTCCAAATTCACCAGACCAAGACCAAAACATGATTAATCAACATTTTGCTTTGTGTAGGGCCCCCTCATATCCATGGTCACACCTAGAGAANTCCATGGTCACACCTAGAGAAAGAGAATCGGATTAATAAACAACTTTGTCCAAATTCACCAGACCAAGACCAAAACATGATTAATCAACATTTTGTTTTGTATAGGGCCCCCACATTTCCATGGTCACACCTCGCAAAAGAGAATCCGATTATTAAAAAGCTTTGTCCAAGTTCACTAGTCTACAACCAAGACAAGGTAAAGCATCATCTTGTTGTGTCGAGAGCCCTACATTTCCATGGACACACCTAACCCAACAGGATTGGATAACTAAACATTTTAGTCCTTTCAATGGCTAAGACCAAGACAAGGTAAAGTGTCATTTCATTTTTACTATGGCCCCACGTTTCCATGGTCACACCCAACAAACCCAAATCGGATCATTACACAGCATTGTGCAAGTTCACCACACTAACTCCAAGACAAGATAAAGCATCATTTCCTTTTCTATTGGGCCCGACATTTCAATGGTCACACCTAGCAAAATAGAATTGGATCATGAAAGAACTTTGTCCAAGTTCACCTGACCACGACCAAGACAAGAGAAAGCATTATTTTGTTTTGTAATGGTCCTGACATTTCCATGGTGACACCTAGCAAAACAGGATCCGATAATCAAATAGATTTGTCCAAGTTCACCAGATTAAGACGAAGACAAGGTAAAGCGTCATTTTGCTTTGTGTAGCGCCCCCACATTTCCATGGTCAAACCTAGCAAAATAGAATCGGATTATTAAACAGCTATATCCAAATTCACCAGACCAAGACCAAAACATGATTAACCCCTAAAGTTCCTTGACTATGTTCTCACCAAAAATGCTTCAAAACTGCCATTTCTAGTGCAAGTATCAAATTTTTGAAAAATAACATTTTTTGACACATGTGACCCTAGGATCTTATAGTACTCTAGTTTGAGAATATGTGGAAAAAATTTCAGAAATTTCCACCATGTAGATTGCAAGATATTAGCATTGGAAGTGGCAAAAATCCTTTCTTTGGCCTTGCAAAAAACCGGGCAGGTGCACTTCACGAGGTCAAATCATTATGAAAAAATGCCCAAAATGGTTGTGCTTCTTTGGATTCATTCTTCAGGGCAAGTTGGATACATACATGAAAATTTTCAAATCATTTAGAGTTGTACAGCATATAGGAAAAATATAGTAAGTAGAAAGAAGTAGCAAATGATTCAAAATACTAAATTGTTAATAAATTATTTATAAAATTAAAAAACTCCAATCCAAATGGTTTAATTATTGTAATAAACAATCTACATCATTCGGAGACTTGGGAATGCCCAATGTTTGAGAATTGAACCAAAATTGGAAAATTTGGGTGATCGCGAGATCACTGGGTGTATCAAAATCGCAATTAGGTGAGAATTTTGAGAAAATCTTCACAAATTCTACACCGAGCGCATTGCGCCGAGGCAGTCAATCCAAGTTGGGACAGGAACGTTGGAGAAGCTCCGACGAGGCTCCGACGAGGCTCCGACGAGGCTCCGACGAGGCTCTGACAAGTCGCGGGGTCAAAACTAATTTGACAGGGCCTCGACGGGTTGAGACCCTGTTGGCATTCAGTCGGGTATCTCTCGGGTACCGCGGCTTTGGGACGTTGTACGGGTATAGGCCCCGAGTACCAAGACCATGGGCTCTGAAGTACGSTCATAGGGTTGATATCCATGGTTTTGGGGGTATAAAATTTTGGATTTTCTGACTTAATTATTTGACCAAAAATAAATTAAAATAAAGGGTCAAATTTTGCAAACGGCCGAACGGCCATACCCCTGGTTTGGAATTGATCCATTTGAGAGTTAGAATTAGGGTTAGGAATTTAATATTTGTTTTGCATCAATGTTATTAGAGTGTAGTAGTGAAATTGCATATGCRTGTTGTAAGTTTGGATTTTGTGTATTGTAGGTATTAGTGCATACTAATTTGCACGTGTTTGGCCCTATTGTCTTTGACTGTGGTGTGCGGACTATTGTAAGTTGTACTAAGATCCTTAACCTTAATTTGTTTGCTAAATACTAATACTATTACTTATAAAGTCCAAAAGTCCTGCATTGCACATGCATTCATCACAAGTCAGTCCACATTGAACTATTGTCCCAGAACTATTGTCACAAACCAATAGCACACTAGACAGGACTGTGACTTCATACATCCGTCAATAGCATTTATTAATGGACAGTTTGAGTGACACCTTAGGTTTTAGTGGGAATAAGAGTGAATAAGACTCTGAATTTTATAAGTTTGTACATTGTGACCTTTGAATACACTACGCTAACCTTACATAGTTCATTCCTTGGTGTTCGAACTCGGATTAGTTGAATAAGATTAGATTCCGGAAAATATACTACATGGGCCCCCTCATTTCCATGGTCCAATTCACCATACAAAGACCAAGAGAAGATAAACCATCATTTTGTTTGCTCTAGGCCCTACATTTTCATGGTCATGCAAAGAGCAGAGAGTAGATTAGAAAACCAACGCTGAATCTAAAAAGCAAGCAACCCATGTTCAAAGCAAAGAATAAAAACACATAATTTGGTCAATAAAAAGCCTCAAATGTGTTAATGAAACACAATGCTACAGAACATTCATGTCTGCCAACGAAACTACTGCCTGTAGAAAACAAACTGAAAACAATATTTGCATACTCTATCCTGGAGTTGAAAATAAAAGACATTAACTAGAACCGGAACTTGTCACCTACGCGCTCCAGGAGTCACCCACAGAAGTGAAAAATTCCGCCAATGTAGTGTTGGCGCCAAAAAAAACTCCAAGGGCTCCCAACYGCGGGTGAGAATGGCGTGGAGCTCTTCTAAGTCGTCTACGCTCAAATCTGAAAGTGGTGAAGTCCGGAGATGTGCTGACATCAGAGCCTGTAGCTCCCAAGATTTTGAAAAGACTACGATGTTGCGGTCGAACTCCTCCACCATGAACTCGTCCACGTCAAAATTCAAGTGTCGTGGCACAGCATGGACCTTGTATTGCGCGAGCTTCAATGATGCATACTCCACCGATGATTCCACGCATTGGCGCCAATCCCTACAGGTTAGAGTGGTTGCGGGGATGCTACGCAAGTTTTTGGCCCAAACTCCGCCACCTGCTACAAGGTCATTCCAAGGATCCACAGGTGCTACGAGGCCCTGCAAGACAAATGGAACCATGGCGTCAACTGGTACCGCTTCTACTCGTTCGCCCCAGTTTGCTGCGTCATAGCTGTGATGAGAGCCCATCCCAGCAAATCGTTGACCCACGAGGAAGAAGATGACGGAACCACAAAGCGTCTGCAGAAGAAGGGTGCAAGAGGTTCGCAAGACAAAACAGGAGAGAAAACTGGAGACACAAACGCCAATCGGTTTACGGTACACAGGATATGCCACTCATCTAAGTAAATTGCTCGATACACAATGCAAACTGCAGACACAGACAACAAATGGAAGCACACACAAAATGCAGAAAAAGCTCACACAGTCTGACAGCCCCAATTCTATGAAGACAGCTAACACGAGCAAAACAAGTGCTAGTCAAATTTGAAGAACACAAACCACGAATGGAATGCCTTTGCTGCAGGGAAGTCCACGCATTTAAATCCCAGATCCGCAACAACAGGCAATGAGCTGGTACTTCATGACTGCGTTTTGAGCATCAATAGCTCTGCATGTAGGGACTTGCACAATTCATAAGTCCTCCAAGTCATTAACAATACACAACAATTACCAAACGCCTATTTTGATGGCAAATGAAAACGCAGACTTGTGCAAAAGGATTTTTCATAATTTAGAACTAAACATCTCAATGATAACTAAATATCTCAATGATCAAGCACAAATGATTGAAATGCATCACTTAGTGGACACATGTGCCAACATATTTGAAACATCAGGGGTTCATCACCTAAATCCGATTAACTTGGGCTGAAACAATAGAGAAATGACCACCCACACATGTAAGTATATTAGAATTGATCATGGGATTAGGATTTTCATAAACCTAGCAAAACAAGATTAGATAATTAAACAGCTTTGTCCAAGTTCACTAGTCTAAGACCAAGACTCGGTAAAGCATCATGTTGTTGTGTCGAGGGCCCTACATTTCGATGGACACACCTAGGGCACACCAAAATCGGATCATTACACAGCATTGTGCAAGTTCACCAGACTAACACCAAGACAAGATAAAGCATCATTTCATTATCTATTGGGCCAGACATTTCGATGGTCACACCTAGCAAAACATGATCGGATCATGAAAGAACTTTGTCCAAGTTCACGAGACTGAGACCACGACAAGAGAAAGCATCAGGTCATTTTGTATAGGGCTCCCACATTTCCATGGTGACACCTAGCAAAACTGGATTGGATCATGAAATAACTTTGTCCAAGTTCACCAGACTAACACCAAGACAAGATAAAGCATCATTTCGTTTTGTATTGGTCATGACATTTTGATGGTAACACCTAGCAAAACAAGATCAGATAATCAAACTGCTTTGTCTTTACAATGGCTTAGACAAAAACAAGATAAAGCATCATTTTGTTTGGTCTAGGGCCTCCACATTTCCATAGTGACACCTAGCAAAACAGAATCGGATCATTACACAGCATTGTTCAAGTTCACCAGACTAAGACCAAGACAAGATAAAGCATAATTTAATTTTGTATTGGGCCTGACATTTTGATGGTCACACCTAGCAAATTAGGATCGGATAATCAATTATCTTTGTCCAAGTGCACCAGATTAAGACCACGACAAGATAAAGCATCATGTTGTTTTGTCCAGGGCCCTACATTTCCATGATCACACCTAGCACAACAGGATTGGATAACTAAACAATTTTGTCCTTTCAATGGCTAAAACCAAGACAAGATAAAGCATCATTTTGTTTGGTCTAGGGCCCCCACATTTCCATGGTCACACCTAGCAAAACAAGATCGGATATTTAAACAACTTTTTCTTTTCAGTGTAAATCTCAACTATTAAAAAATCTATTACAGTCAAAATCAAGGAATATCACTATTTATTTTGTTGATTTAAACAATGAATGAAGACAATCCCTGTGTTAATTTGGCTATTTTCTTTTGAATATCTTTTATCTACATCTACTAAATCATTTTCTTCAGGATGAATTTTTTCTCAAACTCTGAATTTGAATCKTCAGTATAATTATTTTATCAAACTTCATACAACAAAGATTAAAATTAAGAACATTCAAAGTCAAAAYAATTAGTTAGGCAAGGTGCCAAGGTGCAAGAAAAAACGTTTTGTTCACTTGTAAGACATATCTTGCAATCTCCATGGTTAAAGTTTATGAGATTTTCATGGTATATTTTTATGCTAGTCTAGTGCAAGATCCAATGATCCGATATGTAGAAAGTGACCTGCAAGGTTTTTAGAGCTTCGATTTTTAGAGCTTTGTGCCTCACTGCTAAAATGATAGTTTTAAGTGTGTGTTTTCAAAAAAAAGCCTTGGTCCTATAGGAGTTAAGATGTGAAATTGCTAGAGACTCCAAGAAATCTAATATCATGTTACACTAAAGTGTTTTGAACACCTTGATATTGTAATAATAAATGAAAGGATTCTCAATACATAATCTAAAAAAATTTGCACAATTTTTTTTATTACAACATTAGTAAATAGAATAAAAAAAGGATATTTTATTTTTCAACAATTAGAGATCTTTTTAGGTCAAAGGACACTAAAACAAACCAAATTTAGAAAAATAATTAATATTAATCCTGGAAGGGCTTGAAAGCTCTTTGCGGCCATATAGTATATTACATATGGTGGTATTTTATTAGAAAAACATTGACCAGATACTTTTAAAGACAAAATAAATTAATGATCATGATAGTACATAAATAAAAATATATCACAATTCATACATTAAATCACAATTGAAGAATTACAAAGCAAAATACGAGTCATGTAGAGAACTCCCAAGGTCCTTCTAGCGTTAATACTAATGATTTGGATGTAAGTCAACGTTGAAGATATAATATTTCCAAAGTGTTGTAAAATTACATAGGTGAAATTTATCCATTATTATCTCATCTAATTTTTACCAAGCTTAAAAATCATGCCAAAATTAGCGCATTGCAATGTATTGGGACAACTACAATTAAAAGACAACATAGTATTGAAATTATATTCTTCTAGGTTCTTTGACTTTAATATTGTATGCAATATTATATCAATATTGCATCAATATTAAAACATTGCATATCATTTGATCCTTTGAGGTCCCAAAGTTTTTTTTTTGTCAATCTATTTTTGTCTATACATCAATTTTCTAAATTTATCTTTTATATTTTGATACTATCATGTTTGATCACATTATTGTTCTTAATTTAAAATTCATTTGCAAGTGTACAATGTCATATTTGAAGTAGTTTTGGACATGCAATAGTGATTTAATGGCATTTCATATGAAACACCAAGGAACCTTTTAAAGGTTAATACTATTGTTGCAATGTTCTWCATCCTATCTATACAACAACAAATGAACTTATTGCAATATTGAAGTAACAAGATATTTATTAATACTATGCAATGGCCAAATTGTATCAATATTGTGATGTTAAAGGGATTATTGCAATTAAAAATTGTTTGAACATTTTACAACATAGTTTCATGACAAAGGTTAAACATTCTATCCTTTTTCATTTATAGAGGATTTTTTTTTGCCTTGGTGAATAATATTGTATTATAAACCTTAATTTTTTTATAAATATCTTCTAACTATGGCATTTATAAAGGACTTTTTTTTTGCTTTGGTGAATGATGCCATATTATAAACCATAATGTTTTAAAAATATCTTTTGTTTATGGCTGAGATGCTCCTTCAAAATTAATATCAAGTCCTTTCAAATTAAGCAAACATTAAACTACTTGCTTTTACAAAAAATATCAAGTTTTTTTAAATTAGCCTAATGCTAAACCACTTGCTCCGTTTTTAAAATTGTACATGAATGATTCTGACATCAAGTTCATTGAAATTAAACAACAGTTAAACTACTTGTTCCCCTTTTATAATTGTACATTAATAATTTTAATATCAATTTCTTTGAAACCAACCAAACATTATACTAATTGCTCCCTTTCTAAACTTATACATGAGATAACAATTCTAGCGAGAGACGACACTTTGACAATGAAACACAACTTAGCATAAGCTTAGGGTAAAGCCCTACAAGTAAAGACCATTTTTTTGTGATGAAYATTCACGTCTATAAAGACTCTACACCCATAATCACCATTGTATTAAATGCAACACCAACCTATAATTGTACCAAAAGGCAATACTCAAACCTAAATGTTGACAACACAAGATATACTGAGAGATATACACAATGAAAAATTAATCGTTTAAGGACTAAAAGTAGTCCAAATTTTCAAAATTGTATAGATGTATTTTATGATGAAATTTAGAATAATAATTCAATGATGACCATCAAATAAGAGGTGTTGAATATGATTAATGGATTCTATCAATATAAATAAATCAACTGTAGAGCACTATACTATCTAATAATTCTTAATAAAATTTGAAATCCAAAGTTAAAAATCCTCTCTAAAATTTACTCAAGATTGAATGCTTGTAATTTTCACAAATTCTTTTTCCCTCTAAGTTCAAAATGTTAAGTTATAGTATGGTAAGTATTTAAGATTTTGACTTTACTTGTTTTATTATGTCATATTTTCAATTTTAACCTCTTGTTTTTCATTTGTTAAGAGCCTAAAACAACACAATGTTTGTTCAGCCCTAATGATTCTTGTGACCATTTTTTAGTTGTTGCCCCTGTTTTTTTAAAGTTCTCAAATTTTGAGTTTTAAGAAAAATTATTATTTCTAAAAAATAGTTTGCATCATGAATCCAATGGTTTGGTAGTTTCATCAAATTTCAAGCCTTGTGGAATTTTTACGAAATGACTGGTATAGTGCAATTCATGTCTAATGTTTTTTGGTTCAATTCACGTCTAATGTTTTTTGGTTCAGTTTGGGTGTGAACCAACCAATGCAATTGTTGCCTACCTCAAAAGGATAGGTCCAAAGGGCTCATGGAGATGACAAGTGTGCCCATTCTTGTTTCACTTACAAACACTACTTTAGCTCTCAATTCAATGACCACAGTGCATTGCAAGCTTCATCCAAAATTGCAAAATGACCAAAATGTTGTGAAATTTTCCATGAGCATTCTCAACTCTCTTCTTTTTCTCTAAGAAAGAAAAGTTCATCATTTTAAAAGATTTTCACCAAGACATGCTCCTTCAAAATGTGTTATCCAATTTTTCCAATGACCCAAATAAAACTTCAAACTCAAATATCTACTCAAATATCTACTCAATTGTGCCGTTCAACATAAATTTTTTTGAGGTGCTCACCCTCAATGTGAATTATAAGACACCACAATTACATTTTATCCAATCTCAAGAAAAAATAAGCAAACAAACTGCTCAAGGTCTTGATAGTTTTGATGTTGGCTCATTTTGAAAGTACACTAGTCTTGTGGGTCA